>OX438800.1:13232687-13425162 GCA_949316475.1 Hypomecis punctinalis
GTAACGGGACAGTGAGTCATCCTTTTTTGTACGTGAAACCAGGGTTCTTCGATTTATTAAATGTAGTCCCGTCAATAAAAAATCATACAATTGGCAAAATGATCGCGTAACACGCATAAAATAACAAACATAATTATACAGTAAAATTAAGCATCTCCTTCCTTTTTGAAGTAGATTTAAAATCACGCACAGCAATATCCAATACCTTGAATGTGCTGTTATATCAATTTAAGATTCCTCGTTACCTATAAATTTGAACAAAATTATTAATAATATAAAACTTATAACTTATATAAGTATATATACTAAACTGTGTATCGACTGGTTGTAACTTAAGACGGAATAATCGATATAAAAATATTATTACCCAAATTCGAATTAATAAAACCAGTAATGTTTTAAGCCCCCAAGTTCATTAGTAGATAGTTCTAGTGTTATTCAATGTGTTGAGGAAAAAAATTGAAGCAGATAAATTAAATTTATAGTGTAGCAGTTTTATTAAATTATGATTTTGTGCAAGTTTTTCGCAACGACCCAAAATGAGTCTTGGCCTCCGACACCAGAGTACTGCGGTTGCGTCGGAACCCACACTGATAGTCGCCAAAGATTCGTTCCGCGAATGGTTCAAGTCTTTCCAGCAACACATAGGAAAGGACTTTGTACGCAGTCGGTAGTAGCGCAATGCCTCTATAGTCGGCACACGTCTTTCTGCATCCTTTTTTGTGGATAGGGCAGATGATACCTACGTTCCATTCCCGAGGTTGTTCTTGGGTCCATATCTTAAGTATCAGCTCATAGAGTTTTGTCTGTAGAGCACCTCCGCCGTACTTCCATACTTCCGCGTGAATTCCATCAATGCCTGGAGTCTTATTGTTTTTAAGTCTCATTATCGCCCTCCTCACTTCTTCAAATGATAAAATATCAATTTTGGCTACACTGTGATCACCATTCGCTTCAATTGGTTGGTCGGGTAGTAGTATAGATATAGATGAGTAATAATAATAATTATGCACAAATGTAGTTCCATGTAATATAGACCACCATTGCTTAAAAATCTATGTTTTATAATTATAATGTTATGCCAGATTTTACCGTGTTGTAACCTTATTAAGCACTAACTTACAAAGCATATCTAATTATGTCGCTGTATTAACTGATCGATAAATCATTTATCTAATAGTACCTTACTGAGAAATGAGATTGCTATATGCAGTCTATCTCCAATTCTCAAACTAAATTATCCAAAATATCTGTAGCAAACATGCTGCTACTAGATAAATGCCAAATTATAAAAGAATACATTTATAATATACCAAAATAAGCAAAACAATAACAAAGCAATATTACCATACATTACATTTTTTTGGAAATATTTTATGATTCTTGGCCCATGTTAAAATTACAAAAACCGATATTTTCTTCACTTATTTCAAAATTATTCACCCCAATAGCGTTGCTACTACAGCTAGTGGGATGGGAGTTGAAGCCTGGAATTGAAAAATAAAGTGTGATCTAGAATATCAAAAATAAGGTTTACACGATTAAATAAAAAGGAAAACTTAGTAAAAAATCGTATATTGACACTGATCAAATAGATCAAAATAAATGTCTAATTAGAATCATGCTAATTTGTTAAATGCAAGCCGTTTTCAATAAGAAATCCACATGGGAGACCTATGTCTAGCAGCGGACGTCCAATATTATTGAGATGAGTTTTATTGGTTATTCACAACTACTATGACTTTGTCAAAGCCTAAAACGAATTGTTAAACTTACCGGTTCTATCGGTGGTAAGCCTTCTTCAACATGATATCCATTTTCGTCAGCCGTATAGCGAAAAGCTACCAGATTTCCAACTTCATCTGTATATGAGTAAACTCCTGACACTTTTTTTTTTTTATTTATTTTAATCAAATTTACATTAGGTTATAAATCTTAAAACACTATTAAACCTAGCTTAGGTTTGACAAAAGTGTTCTAGTTCTCTACTTACAATTTCTAAAATGTAATGTTTACTTCTAAATGTTCATTGGGCAGGCCAATATTCACCAACCTTCCAGATTCCTTTCGCGATATCCCGTCGGATGTTTCAAAGCTAAGAACAGAAATAATAGTTTTAACCATCACTATCACTATCACTACTACATAGTATAAAACAAAGTTGCTTCCCGATGTCTGTCCCCATGTATGCTTATATCTTTAAAACTACGCAACGGATTTTGATGCGGTTTTTTTAAATAGATAGAATGATTTAATATAAAGGTTTTTTAAAAGTAAAAGTTTTTTTAAATAGATAGAATGATTTAATATAAAGGTTTATATGTATAATACACCTGTGCAAAGCCGGAGCGAGTCGATAGTTTAGAAATAAATGTGACCAGTCTATTGTTCCAAAATAAAAGTAATACATACAGAAATACAGCATAAAGCATATCTTGGTCTATACGTACCAAATACATGTAAAACGGAAGTAATTTATTTGAATTAAAAAAAAAACTAAAAGGCCGCAATGTGTTCTATTCTATATACCTATATAAATTTTTATGATACAAATATAATTAAAATTTATTAATACCAAAATATTGGATAGATTTACCTGAATTCGTAATTCCCTATCATATTCATTATCATTTTGGTAACTAAGTATTGTAGCTTGAGCGTTTTCAGAAGTTGGAGCTGCAGCACTGAGAGATGTAAAAACACAAAGTACTAATAGATTATTCATTGCAAAATATCACAAACCAAATTTATCTCTTAAATTATGTTAAAAAAATTGCACATATAATTTGACGTAAGTACACAAGTTCGACTGATGCTTCAACCGGCTGCTAACAATCTGAATCGAATGGTAAATCCATAAAACTAAACGAATACGTGCTTAGATGCTTTTTACTAGTAAATTGTCTCACAGTTTGGGGATATGGCAGTGCTCCTGACAAGTCGAGATACGCAATTTTGAAGCCTTGTAGGTAATCTTCGTTGTGGATAAAACTTCCAAATTCCGTTAATCTATAAAGCCGGGAACTAGGTATTGAAACCATTGTCATTAATGAAGAGATTCACTGTAAATATTATTACTTAATTCTACTTTACAAAAATGAAACGGTGTAAAAAAAAAACGATTTAGCTTGTGCTAATGAAGCTATTTTTAATATTATTCATATGATACGGTTAACGTACTTTAATAATTGGATCCTTGTTCACTGTATAAGTCTTTAAACATTGAACAAGGATCCAATTATTAATTGGTGTGATTAAAATAAAAAGCACAGTCCTTTTTTGTATACTTAATATAGGGTATTCTTATATTTCCATTATAAAATGGGACCTTCTCTAGATATAAAGTTTTTAACTTAAGGTTTTAATACCTAGTTCCTGGCTTATGGAATGGATTAACGGAATTTGTACATGCAAATACTTCAGTGCCTCAAGTCGAAAGTTTTCAACCAGTGTAAGTTGCGTAGTCTCTCACTATGGTCCGAGATCCAAGTTCTAAGTCAAAGCTCAACGAAGCTTTGATTCAAAATGAGTATCAAAATGTGTAGTTCAACATATTTTTTACGATAACTGTAAATTTTGTTTTTTACAGCTCTGTAATAAACTATAACATGATAAAGATGATAATAATATAGATTTAATAAAGAGTCTTGGGCGATTCGCCCCGCGGGGCGAACCGCTTGCGGGGCGAAACGACGCAGAACTCTTAATTTCAACTCAACACCTTCATGATTTCCTGAGAAATAAAGTCTTTACAGACTGACGGTCGAATAGACTGGCCACTTGTCCACTGGTCAGTCGGATAAAAAAGTGATATCATGAGGATTCCATTTTCTTTATAATGTACGAAACCTTATAAAATATCTAAAAATCCCATAACACACATAATGCTCAAATATAGTATGCTTGATTCTTCGAGCAAATATCTACAGAGTCACAGTCCCTAAGAGGAAGTAATAAAAAAATGTTCAAGTGCCGTTATACATACCGACTTAGATATATACATTAAATAATTCACAATGACCCGTTTTCTCGAATCTCGGCGTTATGTCACCTAATTAGTGCTTGTAACCGAGCACTTTGACATCGCTCGGCGTTGTAGTCGGCTTGCAATCACCCTACGACTAACTAAAAAGCCTGCCCATTAGATAGCTTGGGCAGAATTTTGGCTCGGACACTTTTTTGCACGACTGTGACTCTATAGATGTTTGCTTGAAGGTTTGAATAGGTACTTATATTTATATTATATGATAATCCGACATGTTTTTCATTCGACCTCAAATTTGTTTACGGTAGCCACAATAGGTTTAATTTTTTTTACGTGTTATGTTTTTGATGGGATAATCATTTCCGAACAAAGCTTGACTTCTCAATTTACTTGTGTAAAGTTAGTAATAACGCACTAAGTGTTTTCCGGGCCAAGGTTCACAATTACAAGGTGTAATCACTCTTTAGCAATAAAAGTAATTTTCGTCGGTAATAGGAATGATAAATAATTGTTTTTGCGTAAAGAAGATCTTGCAAAGAGTCAGCAAGGCTCAGTCTTTGTACAGTAGCCCAAAAAAAGCTTTCAAATATGAACATGAACAAATTCTGAGAAAAAAACAACGGTATTTAATGGTTAAGTGCATTGGAATTTGGTATTTTCTGATTTGATTATTGTTCAAGGCACGCCGCCGTTATATTTAACAAACAATGTCAAAAGATAATAAAATTCGTATTTTTTGTTAAAAAAGTTTGAGTTTTGACAAAAGTTGTTAGTTTTGATGTAAGCCCCTAAAAGGATGCTAATTGATTAGAAATAACCCTGTATAAGCATCCTGCGCGCCGGATAAATAAGCATTTGATAACGAAAACGAGCATGCCTCTCGAGCTACCTCTGGATTTGCAAGAACGAAAGAAATACACTATTACTTGTGTTTTAATTGTTTTATTTTTTAAACTTGTGAAATTTAGACTTATTTTATTCTGTAGAAGAATATCATCCCAAGAGTGACGCAACTGCTGCTGGTGGGAGCGGAGCTCCAGCCTAAAAATATAAGAGCGAAAGTCAAGGCTGGCAGTTGAAAGAAGCCGAGTAAAAGAATGCAACATTACACACAAAAGAGAGACAAAATTACCTTTAAGGCCAATTCACACAAATTAGTGAACCCAAAGTTCCGACACAGCCCCGACTCAGTGTTAATTATTCTTTCATACATTCTCTATGAATGCATCCCCACTTACAAGTGTCAGTGACGACTTCAGAATTATGAAAAACAGTAAAAGTAACATAATGTAAAAAAGTTGTGATGCATAATCTCAGGAACATGGCGTCGACAGCTCATAGAAACTGCTATGTAATATTGACGCAAATGCCACTTGAACTAGTGATCAAATGTCAAATTCGATTTTACAAAAATGGTGGACAAACTTCAAACGTCTCTTAGGCGTCTTTTTATTTTGAACTCTAAAATCATAGAAATAATGCCATGTCAATTCGAACACCGTCCCTATGGTGACGACACAGTGCTCTCAGTGTCATTGCCGACGCCGGCAGTCACTGACATTGATAAGTGGTGATGGAATGCATTTTTAGATAATGTATGAAAGAATAATTTCCACAGTTCCTGGGAATTAGCCTTTATTCTTATAAAATATTACTAACCTCCCTTAAACATTTTAAGCAGAGTATCGATTGGAACGGTTGGAATTATATAGTCCACTCTCATGGCAACTAATTTTGTGGTTGTTCTACGCCCACCAAAAAATAACTTTAAAATCATGATGAAATAAATTTATATTTGACTGGCCAAACAAAGACTGGTTTTTAGAGTACATGGAGGCCTAGGGATTAGTAAAAATAATAAATAGAAATACTTCTACATCCAATAAGCTATACTGACTTTCTCTAGTTACACTCTGATTTTTTATGTTTAGTAAAACCAAGTCGAACAAAAAAACTTAGATACATTCAGCGTGTTCTCAGGGTTTTAATCAGATTGTCTATCTATGAACGTTTGACATAGTATTTGCCGGTACATGATATCCATTAGAAACTTTATCATTATTCCCCATATATTTGTCAATATATTTTTTAGTGTTAAGTAAAATACTGTCTTCGGCTCACCGGTGGCGGCATTGGGGCGCCTTCCTCTACGTGGTATCCATTTTCATCAGCAGTGTAGTGAACCACGGCAAAATTTCCATCTGCATCTGTATAAGAGTATTCCCCTTTTACTTCTAAGTGCTCGTCGGGTTGACCCACATTAACTAGTCTTCCTGATTCTTTGCGAAAGATTCCGTTGGATGTTTCGAAGCTGAAAAATGTGCACAAAATAGGGTATAAAAATCATGGGATACTCAATTATTTATAGCTATATCTAGATATAATGTATATAGCGACTAGTAGCTATATAAACGGGGAGGGACGTGGAAGAACGACCCTTACCCAACTGATAACCAGATGAGACATACTTTTTATGAAATTTTATTGACATACATATATGCCCTATGATAGATTTGCCTATCGAAATGTGTTCATGACTATATTTAATTCGATATTTTTCTGGAAATGATTATTTTTACCTTCCCTCTTTTAATAGCCGGAATTGTTTTATTCCAACTATTAGTTTTTAATAAAGAGAACCCACCTTGGTAGGTTTGCTTATTTAATTTTTTTCATACTACCTGGCAAGCAACTATGTACAAATATGTCAATATAAGTACGAAATCGATCTTATAACGAGTCAAATTTGGTATCATAAAAAATATAATTTATTACAAAACTAATCATACAGGCTTGCCTATAAAAAATCGTTGATAATATTTATTTTAAATATAATAAAAAAATAGCCATGAACACTTTCCGATAGGCAAGCTACCATAGGAATGTTTATTAATAAATACCTAATAATATATAAAAAATATGTCTCATAGGTTTTAACGTAGGCGAAGTATGATCTTCAGCGGCTTTTAGGCCAATAGAACGTTAGAAATTTATAAATTTATTCAATTAATATCAATAATATTGTAAATTGCTGATAACAGACTTTTTAAAATGTATTCACGTCAGTTTTCAAACAGAAAAGAAAAAATAGCCCCTTACGTAGAAACGTTCCAGTCAATCAACCTCATGACTCCACACATTTCGAGGCGGAAAATAATAATTATAATAATTCTGTTAGTGTATATGTAATAGTAGATTAGTAGCCAAGGGCAGTAAGGCATCAATTGCAGCCCGAGATATTTAGTATAGTATAGATTTATAGTTCAAGGGTGCAATTGGTGCTTACGCCCGAGCTAACTATTCTGCTTTCTATCTCGATTGTGAGGTAAGTAGAAAAAACCGGCATTCCAAGAATAAAACATTTTATTGAAATTAAGAGGTATAGGACAAGATCAATTTATACATCGTCAAAGCTCTCCTTTTTTTCACTTACGAAGTTACGAGTTCTCTCACTCTACATAATGCTGACGATAACGTTTCATCGACCTTTCATAGTAGATTACTTACCGCCATAGGGCTTTTCTAGCTACATTATTACCCTAGAGCACTAATTAGTCACCTACAAGCCCCATTTGGAGGTAACAAGAACCTACTTACCGAACATGAGAGATGTAAAATTAATTTTGTATAACAGTAATAAATTGGTAAAACAAAAGGAAACTTCTGTTGAGCTGAACAAGACGTCGAACTTTAATAACTTCACTGAGGAATATGATAGTTTATTAATCAAATAACATTTTTTAAATTCTCACCTGAATTCATAATTTCCTTCTGGATTGTTATCATTTTCATATCTAAGGATCGAAGCTTGAGCGTCTTCAGACGTTGGAGCTGCAACACTGAGAGATACAATAACACCAAGTACTAGTACCAAATGCATTGTATGTTTTTCGAAATTTAATTCAACAAACTCAAATTAAATGGGGACGAAAATGTTAGTTTATAATAAACCGTGACGTAAGTAAACACATTCGGCTGACCCTACGCCTGCAAACAGCCTGAATCAACTGTGGTATAAAATTCATAAACTTAATATGTATGTGTCTTTTTTTCGATCACGTACAATTAGCCTCATAATGATATATACGAACAATGATAAGTATGTTGAGTTTTAAAGTTTGGATGGCTAAGATAAAAAGCATATTAACGTACTTCGTGGGTCAAGGTTCACAATTGCATAGTGCAATCACGCTTTAATAATATAAATGCATGAAGATTGTTTTTGTGCTTAGAATTTTTAGCAATTTTTTTTCTCCTTAATTGTTTTATATACCTAGTGATTCTACTCGTACTAACCTTGAAAAGTAATAGGTAGTAGACAGTTGAAGAGGATACGACAATCATTACACTATAGATTTTGTAGAATATACATGTTATTATCAAAATATATCATGATAAAAATTATCCATATTATTTTAGTCATGTCGATGATCAGCACAATTTCATCTTCACCAGGTTCAGATCACAGCAAGCCCACAAAAAGTATCAAAAACTTGTAATTATATCGATTTCTTCATTTGTCACACCACGGGAGATTACTCTTATTCTTTTATGCACCAACCAAGAACTTTGTACAAACTAAATAATAGCTAAACTTGATCAACAAAAAGTACTAAAACGTTAAAATTGTTTAAGACATTTTAATTCCACTTAGTTCTAAAACAGCCAAACAAGCTTGAAATAATTAAGAATGCATGTATTTAAATACCATGTACATAATTACAAAATACCTACGCTTTGACGCCATCTATTTTGATACTGTAGAACTTAAATAGAAGATTTTAAGGTTTACAATTAGTTGACTGTGTTTATTCGTTGCTGTCGAGATCGAATTGAAAAATCGTATTTGTTTTTCTTGATCACGCGAGATGGAGCTTATTTAAAAACGCTGGACGATATTTTATACTACCAGCAACATCTACGATATTTAGATTTTTTAACGTTTTCTTTTATTCGTTACTACATCAATAATCTAATGCAGTACAGCGCAACATAAAATAGTTGAAATTAAATGAGCTTGCCACCATCGCTTTGTTAGCATATTTTGCATCATTTTATTTGGGAAGTTAGTGTTTTCCAGTTCACTGTCTACGAAATGACCCAATACAAGAAAAAATCAAGATACTAAACGGTTAGGACGCTTAGGTGGCGGTTCCAGCCAGAGTGATTTTTTAGTTTCCGAATAATTACTCGTAATTTCTACTCATTTCTATTGACATTCGATAGTTCGATGTTGATAGTTTAAAATTAACGTAGCAGTGGGCCGGCACATAGTTTGAAGAACGGATGGCCAATGGGGATGTAAAGTTCTCGAATGGAAACCACGGACTGGCAAGCGCAGCGTAGGACGTCCGCCGACTAGGTGGACTGACGTTGTAATAAAGATCGCAGGAACGCGCTGGATGCAGGCCGCTTCCGACCGGCCTTATTGGAAATTCATGAGAGAGGCCTATGTCCAGCAGTGGATGTCCTACGGCTGATAGATAGATGGATTTTTTTATGTTGCATTGTATCTAATATTTTTTAACTTACTTTTTCAGGTCCTGGTAACTGCCTTTTCAGTGAAGAGATATGCAATAGACATACATAGAGGCAGCGTAGGCTGCATTCGCCCAGGTACGAATTAAAAATTCGACGGCGTATGTGAATCCACCAAACCGCGACTGGGCTAGCGTTGGGTAATGGGTATAGGTTCGACGTTAGGTTCAACCGTCGTGCGTCGACTTTGAACGGCACAAAATACAGTAAGTATACTGTATTTTTGTAAAATGACTTCTTGATTATAGGTAGGAAAGTCTCAAACTTTAGCTGGCCTTAGTTTTAATATGTAAGAGAAACTTATCATCATCATCATTTCAGCCATAGGACGTCAACTGCTGGACATAGGCCTCCCCTAATGATTTTCAATAAGACCGGTTGATAGTGGCTTGCATCCAGCGCGATCCTGCGGTCCTATTAAGGTCATCCATCCACCTTGTGGGTGGACGTCCTACGCTGCGCTTGCCGGTACGTGGTCTCCACTCAAGAACTTTTCGACCCCATCGATCATCAGTTCTTCGCGCTATGTGCCCTGCCCATTGCCACTTCAACTTGCCAATCCGCTGGGCTATGTCGGTAACCTTGGTTCTTCTACGGATCTCCTCATTCCTCATTCGATCTCGCAGAGAAACTCCGAGGATAGTCCTCTCCATGGCTCGTTGGGCTACTTGGAGCTTACTAATAAGGCCCATAGTGAGAGACCACGTTTCTGTGCCTTAAGTCATCACTGGCAACACACACTGTTCGAAAACTTTGGACGAGAAACTTATGTGTAGCAGTAAACAAAGACATACTTTGGTTTTTAAACATTGGAGTAAGTAAATAAAAATGAGGAGTAGGTACTTACTTTTCATAATTCTCAACCTATGATATCGAATTTTTTGTTTATTTTTTTTCTTACATATTATTTTAATTCAATAATTAAATTTCTCGACTGTGAAATAATAAATTACCGTACAGTTAAGTTTTATGATTTTCCAAAATATCAAGCATCTTGACTGATCGCAGGTCAACGTTGAAGTCGTGCTCCGTGGTCGCGGCAAATTATTAATTCCTTTTAACTTTAGACTCTATAGCGTGTGATTTAGTTTTGTTACAAATATATTATTAGTAAGTAGGTACTGTGGTTAATTACAAAATACGCTAATAACGATAATATAGTAGTTTAGATGCCTACATAGAAATATATTTATGGACTTGTGCTGGATGTATTTATCAACGGACCACGGACAATTTCTTTATGGACCAATCGCAACCTGGCGCGTCCAGCCATGTGTTCAAAGAAAACTGGCGACGCAGCGGCCGTGTGTAAAATTACACGAACCATTTGGAGCTAATTCTGACCTCATCACAACTCGAAAACTAATTAACCTACATACATGAAATTTGGCATATTATTAAAACGCCTTAGCTCATCAACAATCCAAAATTTTATTATTTTTGCTCTAACGGTTACTGATATATTAGGGTTTGAAAATCGGAGTTTCATTGACTGATTCACTCACTCACTCACTCACTAATAGATCAAAAACCTAACCCACTTCCAGATGACCTAAAAACTTGGTATTTTGCACCAAGGTAGACTATTAGCCGTATACAAAGGAAAAAATCTAAAAACTGTATAAACTATTGACAAAGTGATTGTGGTAACCAATAAATAACGCCATCTAGTAGAGACTAGATGGCGTTAGTGTCGCGAGTCGCTATGTTTAGATCGCGGTATCAAGATTTTTGATAGATTAACCATGCCATTTGTGATGATTAATTTGTTTCTGTACAAAAAGTAATACTCGTATGTGATCAAAAACATAAATGTGAAATATGAGCAATGCGTTCAATATAATCGTTGCCAACTTCCCAGCATAAGAATTAAGATCTGTATAGGTAGGGGTCTGTAGGAAATCCTCAAAAGTTAGATACAAGAACACACAACGTTCTAGAAGGATGTACTTATGTAATTCAAGCTCAAGATTTGACTTGGCTAGTTTTCACGTACAGGCTAAATTATGTTTGTATGAAAAGTGTTTGTACTGTGCAAAACTAGCCAAGTTAAATATTGAGCTTGAATTGCGTAAGTACATCCCTTTAGAACGTTGTGTGTGTGTTCTTGTAGCTAACATTTTAGGATTTCCTACAGAGCACCTAGCTCCTATGTAGATTTTGTTGGGAAGTTGGCAACGACGCATATTTTAATTCTTATATTGAACGCATGGCTCATATTTCACATTTATGTTTTTCATGAGATTCTACTTTCGTCTAGCACCTGTTTTAAGAGTTTCATACCTGTACCATAATCAACTATATTTTATTTAATATTCTGCTATCTGTCTAGTCGTTTGGTCATTAGTCTATCTAAATGTACATACATGACAAAATCTAAGATTTAATGTAAGTTTCTGCTTGTGTATTCTTACTAAAATATATTTGACCATGGTTTTCTTTAAAATTTCCGGACAACATAAGCTTTGATTTCAAAATGACGAGTGCAGTGCTATGCCACTGAAGGTTTTTATACTGCTATAGTTCAAAAATCTAGGTGGTCCTGACCTGATCATGGACATGCTTGTTTATACAGTTACGTATTTTTTGTATAATTCCTAGTACTAAATGTACTTCTTTCTTTATCGATTAGCCAACTTGACATGTATATGTACATATAGTTAGGTATTGGAAAAATTAACTAAGCAACTGAGATCAAGTAATATTTGGTGTGAGTGAAATTTGAAGTGTTCATTAAATGTGTTGTGTGCATAATGTACACCTACGTGGTAATAACTGTTATTTCACCAGCCTTTGTCTTAAGACCATGCTAATTCAATTATTTTCTATGTGATGTAAACATTTTGTAAGCGACAGCTTAATGCCGGCGCTATATTAATTACTTGTTGCCTAAGGTGTCACTGGTTGTCTCGAGCTAATTTATTTCCCTTCATGAATGTCATGTTACAAATTAAATTGTGGAATATATTTTAGTAATTTTAAATTTTCTATTAATTTTATCCATTCGTTACTTTTCTCAAATTAATCTTTGTGAAAAGTAAGGCATGTACCTCATAGACACTTGGCAGAAGTTTTATATAATTATATCAATGAAATAGAACTATATACATTCATGCTTTCGTTGACACCTGAAATAATTTTCATGGGACAATTTTTGCTTTAGTTTACCTATATATTTTTATTCTTAGGTCATGCGAAATATTATGATCAATCTTTTATTTTATCTACCTTATCTATAGGTTATAATATTCATTTTATAATAGTCAATAGTCAAAATATATTCAATAAGGTAAAAAAAGTACTATTAAACATATTTTTAGTGACGTTCGTTCTGCACCGACACTTATTATGATAGGTACCTATCACAAAATAGAAACATTCTTAAATTATATTATAAATAATTATTTGCCTTGTATATTAAAAAAAAAGATACATTTAAATAATTCTCATTTATTATTTTCTTATTAAGTCCTTACATATAAAAATCACAGGTAACATTCGTTGTTGCTTAACCTAGGCATACATCTAGAATGCTGATTGTAGTCAAGAGTTTCGATGGGTTAAACTAGCCGCGGAAGGGCTGGGGCTGGAAAGTTGGCTGGAAGCCTTGGTTCTGGGGCTGGGGGTTGGCAGCGATGTACTGGAGGGAACGGAGGATGGCCTCAGGGATGGGGGGAGGAGTGGGCAGGTGAGCGCCTTCAGCGCGGAAACCTGGGAACAAAAGAAAAGGTTGTAGCATCTCACATAATCATACGCGTTGTAATCCAACTAAAACATCTAAGCAGAATGTAAAGTGTATTATGCGGTTAGTTTTATTAGACTTCCTGGAATAAATTGCTGTTAGACTTAAGGACACCTGCTGTTGCACTGGCTTTATGTTTTTTCTTTTCCTGTATTTTTGTTTTCATAGCAATGATAGTGGTTACAAATATCTTCAATACACGTCTTAAAAGAGTGACAGTGATGACAGACAAACATGAAAATATAGTCCTTCTAAAACATAAAAAATAGTATGAAAAAGCTAATACTCTAATATTTTAGATGTGTCATAAAAGCTAAAATTTATAGATTTAATCCATGTAACTACTACAGAAAATGGTGAAAAAAAATCAAGTTAAAAATAATCTGCGTTATAAAATTGTAATTTGATTATAATCAGATATAGATAATGAACTGGGGTATGAAATATTCTTACCTCAATTAATTTTAACAACATCTGATTTATTAATTATGGGACCATATCAGGTCATTTAATTTCACACTTTTGAACACGTGTTTGCAATCTAATGTTATAAATATACATGCGTCTAACATTTGAACTCGGTCAGAATGTCATAATCATAATGTGCAAAATATAACATGATAATGCAACTACGAAATCAGGCTGATCAAACATGGATTCTTGTCTGATGCAATGTTTGCGACTTACGTTGTCAAAGGCAAGACAAAATATCTGACCCGAAAATGCGAATCACCATACAAGAAAAGACAAAATTAGTCATGATGGTCAAGGACATCCAGGTCTGATGTCTCTCTCGATAATGCACACCAGTTGTAATAAAATTGAAGCGCTATAATAAATTGTGTACACTCGTAGAATTTAAAACGCCTCTTGGAGATAAAAAGCGCCGCACCTTAAGGGTTCTGTGTGTGTTGAAACTGGATACATTGAGCTGGAATGATGTTGAGCGATATCGTCACCATCATCATTCAAACTTTATAATTATAACAACTTTATAATACTCTGTTTGTATTACTGATGGAAACAGTAAAGAGTCTATCGTTCTACTACCATCGTTTCAACCATAGAACATCTAATATTGGCCTTAGACTCACTTGTAGATTTTCAATGAGACGGCTGGTAACTGCATCCAGCTTATTCATATCCATAGATCAATCAGTTCACCTCGTCGGGTGGCGTTCTAAATTTCAATTGATAGTACAGAAGCCAAGCAATGTACTCGAAAAAAACTAAAAAATATCGTTATTTACCGTTCTCATCGGCGATGTAAGAGACAGAGATCGGGATGCCTTCGGGCGAGGTGTAGGCGAAAGAGCCCTGGGCGACCTGCGCTTCGGCATCCTTAACGCCAGCGTTCTTCAAGTAACCTTGCTCCTGCGCCGCAATACCATTGCCAGTTTCATAGCTGCAAAACCAGAAGCTCATTAAAGCATCTTAATAACTGGTTATTTAATATACGGTCTCAATTGGACGACATCAATAACGTTGGACTTTACCACCGACATCAATCAACGCTGTCCACTTCGTTACTTATGATCGAGCTTGACCAATAACTTCTTATAAAACTTATCATAACGAACAGTTGTGAATGCAATGCATCTTCCATTATGTATTGTGATGCAACGTTATCATTGCTCTTGTTATAAAGGTTCCATAAATCACATGGGCTGTTTACTACGAGAATGTTACACCTAGCGGCGCGCCACACGCCAGTAAATATCAAATTTAATGAAAGGTTCAACCAAAACGTTTTCAGGTCGAAAACTATGATGCATTGTCAATCTTGTTCATGGGAATGTTTTGTTTCGGTATTGCCTTCTTGTGTGGTATGCTTAAGATACTCCTACTTGCGCAATGTACTGCCGTCTTACCAGCAAATTTGTATGCGACATTATCATAAATTATTGTCTCATGGTACAGGTTTAGAGCAAGCATATTTGTAATGTAGATGCACTAGAAACGCATAGGCATATGCTTAACATTATTATGAATTTTAATGAAATTTACCTATAAGCGATACGGTGTAACAATTAAATAAGCCCCACAAATAGTGGGTTAAATTTGAAAATTTACATCTTACTTCTAATGTTTACTGCAGTTTTCTATTTCAAGTTCGGTTTTGAACTAGACAGCATACAAGACAAGCGGAGAGTTACAAAATACGTTTTAATAATGAGATATCTACGAGATAAACTGACTTCTATGAATTGCCTGACCTCAAAGTAGTCTGACAAATAGAGGTTAATTTGAATAATCTCGGAACATTGAACGTCGACTGCAACTTAATCAAATTACTGATATTATCTGCATATTCCAAGTGAATCACTAAATATCAATGTTCTCACTGTCTGCTGCACCGGAGCTAATATGTTACGTAACCAGGGCTAGGCTTGAATTGCTTGAACGGATCACACCAATATTACCTACGTTTTATTTGAAAGAATGTCTTCTTTGGTCATATTGCTTCTCCATTTTGTAACTAGGTCAACGGTTAAAATAGTGTGGGTTACTTTGAGCGCATATCTATTAGGACAAGTGACATAAGACCAGTGACTCAATTAGTACAATGCATTTTACTCGTTGCGGCTATACCTCTTACTCATCAGATTACCTTGCTTCATTTTTACAAAGAATATTTTTTGAAAAACAGAGACTTATTTCTGACCATGAACTGAATCGGAAATTTGGAACTAAAAATAGACAACGTTGGTATACCTGGACTACCTCTAAGCTATAAGCGATAAGTATCCAAATAGTGATATTACAGATAATAGATATTTCGAAACTGACAACCAATTTCTTTTCTAAATCTTTTTCATTCATACGCAATATCTAAAGTTTAAATTTTAGCCACAATTCGCAAATAATTATGTAAGCTCTCCACAAACGTATATTGTCTTTTCAACAACGATATGAAAAAAGAAATTACAACATACACCTAACTTCATAATAACTGATTGATACTGCTTACAAGGAAAGACAATATCTATAAAACTCGAGGTTTATTATAGGCTGGTACTTCTTGATCCCATTGACTTATCTTTCGCAACTACCATGCCCATAAGTTTAAACATATTAAGTCATTAATTTAATCAAAAACTATTAATTTTTGTGATGTGAGTTATTATTTTATTCTGTATAATTACTTAATTTATCATATTTAGAGATATGGCTATTTTATAGCCCTAAGCTTAAATTTGACCTCGAACTTTATTTGCGCTCTTCAGATATAAAGTTGGGTTGCAAAAAGTTCGTATTTTTCTATTGTTTGATTTGTAATACGCTGTATCATGAAGATGGTACACTCATATTATGTTACCTACTTACTTATACTAGTATAGAGTTTTAACATAACGAAAATTCTAAGAAATATTCTACCAGTAACGTGACTGTTTTTTTGGAATATCATAGACAGCGTGGTTAGTATAGACATCGTTAACTAGGTAGGTACCTATTTATGTGTTGTATTCTGTTTGAGCTTAAAATATGAAGCTGTACAAGGTTTAGTTAGCTATAAAAGTTTTGATGTTGAGTGGAGAAATCGTGTGATGTATTTTTATTACCTGTACTGATATGTTCCATCGAAGTTGACTTCTTGTGATTGTCTGACAATGGGAATGACTGGTCCGGTAGGGTATTGTGGCTGGAACTGGGGAGCGCCGAAGGCAACAGCCACCAAGGCAGATAATACCACAAACTAAAACAAAAATACATCTTAGGTAAAGTTTCACATTTAAAAGTTGAAATAAATAATCGTCAAAAAGTTAATTAACTACTTTATGATTAATTTCTGCTTAAACACATCTTATTTAATCAACAAAGTTTAATAATTATTTTCAGTGCTTGCACATAAACAAAATTGGAGTATAAAGTTATGTTTTTCGCGTTTTATTTTCGTAAAGGACCTATTTAGTGATTCATTTCTCATACGAACGGATACCATATGGCAATTTATTAGCCTGAGCGTGCGAGAAACATGAGGCAATCCCAATAAAATGCAAATTAAAGTTCAGTTGAACCATTTTTAAAGTTTCAAAATGAGCCATAAATAAGTTCAAAAGGATGAATCAAGCTAGAAGTTGACCTTTGTCAGTTTTTGTGAAACTGACCACGATTTGGTAACTTATCATTCGAAGATTGTTAATTTCAAAATGGCTTAACGGTCATTTACATTATTATCCCACACAAGATGTGCAAGAAGCAGTGTGATCTACGACTCTTTTCGAAACGCTTATTAGCGCTAAAATTTCGGTATTTTAGCGAGAAAGTTTAGCCTTGAACATGGCGAAATTACTCATAGATTTGCATGATTTGCGTTCAATTGTTTACTCATGATTTTGCAGGGTTGGTGATGACACTTCATTAACGTAATTATGTAATTTAACAAGGTATTTACTCGTACACTTGTAGTGAGAAATTATTTTGGCACCAAGTCTCGTAATCCTAGTAAAACATACGCTTTATATGTGTATGCTTGTATTATGTAATTGAACTATTGAGCGTTTTATCCTTATTATTACGCAAGATTTATAATATTTAAAAAGTTTCACGACTCAGTAATTTTCTTGTGATTATCCTAGTAACTATTTTTTATACACTATAAAATAAATGGCTCACAGTTTTAATTTATGTGATATGATATGATATAAACAAAATTAATTTATTTAACATACTTGTACATAGTTACTTAGTTTGTGATGAAATAGCTTAGTCTCTAAAGTACAGATACTTAAGTTTGAAATTTCGCGGTTTTAGATATTATATCATTCAACAAAATTGATTAAAATTGTCAGTTTTCATGAAAAAAAACATTAACTTTTTAAAGTTAAGTTAGTTATCAACCGTACATTAACTAATGCATTGCACAAAACATTTTAAATTTACGAGAATAGACAATTAAGATGCATTAGTAGCGTGTCAGTTATGAGTTAGCATTGTTATAGGATCCAACAGGCCTCGGGAATGAGTCTTCTATGTAACAATGTAATCACACTAATTGATACTACGTTGCTATTTATAACTTGAGAATTAATTATTTATGTTAATTCAGCTGACACGAAAGTGTTAAAATAGTTGTGATAAATAGAGATTATATAAATAAATTTGTTTTGATTGCTACACAAAATTAAGTGAAGCATATAAAATATATTAACAGATTTTATACTTAATAGGTAGAGTAAAAGAAAACTTAAGAGCAGCAAAGCTGCGCAAGTGGTCTTCCCAAGTTTCAAGTCCTAAGTGTAGATTGATTGTCATTTTGGAAACGCATGAGAAAAATGTAAAGTAATATGAAATGTACTTAGCGATAAAATAGGTTGCAAATATTTTTATTTTCATATTTTAGGAGAACGGTGTGAAAGTGTCAATTTTAATTGAACTCCATGAAGACAACAAAATGAATAGGGATGCATCTAATTAATAAGAATGGATTTTTTATTACTAGAAAAATTAAATCTCGACCAATTTTCGCAACGCGTACCTACTTATATTATTTATTATTATGTTCGGACGAGTATTTAAAAAAAAATATTATTGGTACAAATTTTAGTTTTCAATAGTATATTTTCATAAAATGTGACGTTACAAATGTTCAAAATATGTAAACATCCGATTCTGATCAATAAAACAGTTTTGGTAGTTAATTTATCGACTTGCGTTATCAATTCGTTTCAAAACCGCCACGATATATTGACTCACCGATTTCATTGTGTGTCTAAATTTAAATAGAGGTGCAGATGAGATGATCCTCAGTGGATGTGCGATGCGGGAATGATTTTTCAGATCGCACTCAGTCGCTTATATACGTGGAGGTGCTGGCACACCTCGTGAAATTAGAGTACAGCGATGCGCGGGCGCATGGGGCTCTACTCCGGAAATTCTCTATAGGCTATGTACCGGAATATACATATGCAATTATTTTTTAAACATTTTTCATTTTTAGAACTTATTATCACGTAAAATAGGGATTTTGAGTTACGTAATTATTGCACTATATTTAGTTGCGATATTGTTCAAACAAGAAGGCAGTATACCACGAGTATAATTATATTTAGTAAGGATTGTATACGAAAAATATTGTAATTAGGACAATTATTTTTAAATACTTAACTTCATTGGATTTTACTAATTAAGCATGAAATTAGAAACCAATTCTTAGAGCTGTTATTTAGCTGCTAGTTTTTTGTGTGGGAAGAAATTTGATGTAGGTACCTTTTTATGTAAGAAATAAACAAACATTTATAAAAATTAAAATTACACTTAGTTTCACATAATTAAAACATAGTTTACCTATAATAATTAAATTTAAAGTTGTTAGCAGTATGTTTATACTAACCATTTGGTGTTACACTTTCATGATATTTATTGTAAATGTAAATAAATAAATTCAATGATTTACACTTAAAGTAAAACAATTACTTAAATTGAATACAAAACACTTCAATATTAATAAATTGATCTCGAAGTTGAACTCCTCTAATCTAAATACCAAATCCGGTTCACTTGCTCATACTTATGCAGTTATTACAGCTTTAAATAAAATAACTCATATGAATTTGTCTAGATGCGTCTAAGATTTGCGTTATAGCACTCTATTCATGCATCAAAGAACATTCCGCCTGTCCGCCCGCCCTGTTGCCTTCCAAGCGATGACATGCGTACACCGTTGACTGCCTTGTCACATTCAAATTTCCAAATGATTCCTTAAACTAGCTCTATAGTGACGGAAAATTTATTGCAACAAAATCCAACAGCATAATTTTATGATATTTGACGCTGCGTTGAATCCAGAGACTTATAAACTTAGCAAAATTAATGCAAAGATGACACTTCTATGAGGCTAGTTTGGTAGTTTCCACACGGTAAATTAATCATAAAATCAT
This sequence comes from Hypomecis punctinalis, assembly GCA_949316475.1. Classification (NCBI taxonomy): domain Eukaryota; kingdom Metazoa; phylum Arthropoda; class Insecta; order Lepidoptera; family Geometridae; genus Hypomecis; species Hypomecis punctinalis. The sequence goes on from OX438800.1 coordinate 13,252,834, forward strand.
TTACTATATTCGATAGGCCGATGCATTATAGCAATTTCATTTGTTAGAGTAACTAGTTTACATAGTAAATAAACTTATGAGGTCAGGTAGTCAGAGTTCTTAATTTTCGTAAATATCGCTTTTATTTTTTTCTAGGCGCCAAATAATAATCCATAAATCCAAAGTATTTAAAAAATTTAGTTATTAAAAATGTATAAATGTATTCATATCTATTCTACAGGGTTATTTCTTATTAATTAGAATCCTTCTAGGGGCTTATTCTGTACATCAAAACTAACAACTTTTGATCTACGACTTTCGTCAAAACTCAAAATATATTTTTTTCCATTTAAAAATATAGTTCACCCGCGACAAAATGTGCGGAACAGTTGATTTTTTCTTTTAGTTTTGATGAAAGTCGTAAAACAAAAGTTATTAGTTTTGATGTACAGAATAAGCCCCTAGAAGGATGCTAAATAATTTGAAACAACCCTGTATTTCATGCAACATTTGATCAATAAAATGACTTGATTTTTGCATGGATACCTGCCGCCTTACCACAAAAGACTTAAACAAGCTTTAAACACTGTTTTACCGTGCAATTTGTGCTGTTAAACAAAGTCTAAAGCGTGCGTAAAACTTTTGTGGTAAGACGGTTATAGTTTAGAAATAAGAATGTGTCATAGTGTAAATTTTAACTAAAAAAATGCGAATTTGCAGGTAAACGATAAATAAGCAAGAATAAATTTTTTGTATGCTACTGATCCTACTAAACAACTAATACATAAACTTGTTAAAAGACTATAAATAAAATTGTAATCGTACACCGGATATACCTTTAAATTGAAAATCTAATAAAAGGAACCATAAATTTTAAATCACATATCCAAATTGCTCAATATTTTGATGATAAAATTAGTGATATTGGTATCATCAATTAAGAAAATACTACACGCATATTATGCTAATGTAGAGTAATAAAAAAACATTCTTTACGCTAAAGCAATGTAGAGCAGCCTTGCCAAGATTCAAGGAAAGCCGTTAAAATCTATGGCAGCATATTCACTGACCATGTGAGACATTAAGATAAATGATAATATTAAGTAAACGGTTACGTTTAGGCACTAAACTGAAGAATATGAGGTTTTGTTTCCGCGCATCTTATTGCTCGCGTTATATGTTTGAGGTTAGTATAAAGAGATCTACCGTGAATTTATTTTTAGCTATACATGGTTACTGGTAGTCAATTAGCATACGTTTAGGGGTTTATTATGTACATCGAAACTAACAACTTTTGTTTAAATACATTTATAGAAAAAACCATGGTGGTCAAAAGGTAGTGACACCCGCCTTACAATGGTAAGGTCGTGGGTTCAAATCCCCGGTCCCGTACCAATGAATACTTTTGAATTTATGTACGGAATTTCACACCACTGGCTTTTCGCTTAAGGAAAACATCATGAGGCAACCTGCATACGTCCGTAGAAGAAACTCGTTGGCGTATGTGAATCCACCAACCCGCACTGGGCCAGCGTGGTGGATATGGTCCAATCAACCTTTGTGGGCTGGCCTAGGTCCTGCAGTGGACTATTAAAAAAGGATGTTACAATACAGTACAGTAACCCTGTATAGAGAGTTCAAATATTTTATGTTATCTTATGTGTTATCAATACCTCCGTTTGCTACAACGTATTGTTTTGCCAATAAATGAATTCAATTGAAAACATGTAGGTACATGAATACATACCTATACCTACGAATACTGAACATGAAATAATAAAAAATCCTGTATTTTGAATACTTGCGTTTAATTAATTTTTTTCGACCGACTAAACGGAAGAGGTCCTCAATTCACTACGTGCTACCAAAAATGAGACTTGAGAAACCACTTTGGTTTGTAATAAATATACAAATTCTGGATATTAGATATACAAACTATTTAAAAACGTTTAATATATTTACGAATTCTGGATAATTAGTTTGTACACGACTGTATCTGCGCAAGATCCCTAACCACTGACGCTCGCCAAGTCTCATCTTTGATCCGTGCGAAATATTCGCGAATTCTGTACACGGGTGAAGACGGTCATGCTATTTTTTGCAAAAAATAATTATTGTCACTATGTTTTGTACAAATGATATTACTGAAATAGAAATGCACAATAATCTTTTTAAAACAACTATGATAAAGTAAAACAACGCTTGTAATGATGCAGTTATAAGCCCCGGTGACTTTACATCAGGAGGGTGATTATCTATGAAAACTTGCGCGTTACGTGTCCTAAGTTTGATTTTCAGGAATTTTGGATGAAATTTTATTTTTAGTTTTAATATCTAAACATAAACTGGGTTCATTCTAATTTTTGACCGACGAACCACCGGAGGAGGTACTCAATTGAACGCGTATATTTTTTTTATGTATAACTATAACGCATAACTTTTTTCATAGCACTCCGATTTCTATAGTTCTTTTTTATTGAAAAGAATATACTTCGAAATTAGTCCCATTTAAATTTTATTGAAATCGCCTGAGTTATTTTTGATAAATCAACAATAATGTGACATATGCTATATTCATCCGTTTGAAATATACGCGAATTCTTTACACTGGTGAAGTAGGTCATGCTATTTTTTGAAAAAAAGAATTATAACAAAATATTATTATAACAGAATTTTCAAAAGTAAAAAAAAAACTTGGCATTTTACGTTATGCTACCTCTATAAGGAGTCAGGGTTCTAGGGACCCACCAGTCTATTTGCCACTTTCTCAAATACAAACAGACATGATTTGAGGCAATGATTTGATGTACTTATTAATTTAATGACGACATTTATTGCAAAATAAGTATTAAGTAAGTTTGTACAGGCCGGGTAAACTAGCCTAGCCTATACAAGCTTACTTAATTACTTAGGAAATATTAATTTCTATTATGTTGAGTGATTTTGATGGATAGTACCTATACTATATGAACCGCTTTTTTGGCATTAAGGCCCAATTATTTGACCTTTTGTGAGTAGATAACTAAGTTTGAGAATTTCAAGGACTAATATACGACACTGTTTCTTATAGAAGACTAGTTTTTACCCTCGGCTTCACCCGCATATTTTGATTTTTGACGCAATATCATTATAATTTATAGCCGATGTGTTATTCTGATATATAAGCTATATTATTGCAAAGTTTCATCTCAATCTGTTTAGTAGTTTTTGCGTGATAGAGTAACAAACGTCCATACATCCATCCATCCATCCATCCTCACAAACTTTCGCGTATATAATATTAGCAGTAAGCTATATTATTGCAAAGTTTCATCTCAATCTGTTTAGTAGTTTTTGCGTGAAAGAGTAACAAACATCCATACATCCATCCATCCATCCATCCTCACAAACTTTCGCGTTTATAATATTAGTAGAATAGGATGTAATAAACGACACTGTTTCTTACAGATAAAATGATTCAGATAATGTCATGAACTAAATTGTTTACTGTACTGTACTGGCCTTTTTAATAGTCTACTAAACAAAAGCCGACCCACGAAGTGTAATTGGGAAATATCCACCACGCTGGCACAGTGCAGGTTGGTGGATTCACATATACTATCAAATATCTTCTACGGACTTACGCAAGTGAGAGTATGCAGCTATAAGATTGCTTCGATGTTTTACTTCACCAAAAAATGTGGTGACAGTGGTGCCAGTGGTGTGTGCCAGTGGTGTGAAATCTCAACATAAGTTCCAAATAACTTATTGGTACGGGAACGAGATTTGAAAGCACGACCTCACGATTGCAAGGCGGTAGTAAAAATTTTACTGCTTCCAATGATCCCGGTGATGTTTAATTTTATTTTATTCCTAAACTATTGCTGATATTTTAAAGTGGGATTGAAATAATAAAATATTTTGTCATGGGATAAATAAACTACAGGTGCGTGCGTGATTTTTAGCATAACTGAACTATTGCCTTTCCAACCTTTTTACTAGTCTTCCTATAAAGTACGTTCTACCAACAAACATTAAAACTAGTACATTGGGTGCTAACGAGAAGGTAGCGCTACGATTTTTTTATATCACTCAAATAAAATGCTCTGCAGAATGATTCTGTGAAATACACAAAATGGCTCGTTTAAAAAAAACGATAAGGTACCATATGGCTTGTCTACATAATTAATAATACCTATCGAAAATCATATGATATTAATAAATATAAGGATTTCTTTTGACTAGGTAGCGCGTTGAAGTCTTTTATATGGCTTAATTATTTTTACCTTTGAAGTTAATTCCTATGAAAATCCTACGATATAGAAAGATGGATAAAGAAGTTTAATTTGGCGTAGGTATATAAAAAAATAACTGTATGTTTAAAATAACTGTTTCCTATCATTTTACACCCAAAATTGCTTTGGCGACGACTAAATTGAGTTTTGAATGAGCCTTGTACAACACGGCGAAGATTTGCAAGCAAGTCAAAATCAAAGTTATTTATTTGCTTGATCACATAGTATGAGTCTTAAATTACAAAACGTTTAAAGAGGCATAATCCCTTTAGTGGGCTGAATTGAACTTTGACTGCATTGGTGGCTCAGTGGTTAGTGACCCTAACTTCTGGATCAAAGAGGCGTGCTCTGTGTCTGGGTGTTATTTAGGTACTATCTAAGTATGTATTTAACAATATGTATTTGTAGTATATCAGTCTCTTGCAGCCATATCACAAGCTTTGCTTAGTTTGGGGTCCGACTCCGTGTGTAAGATATCGCCTTAAATTTATTTAATATTTATTTATGAATTGTCATTTTACGATAACTTTAAATTCCATAACTATAATAAGAGCGAATCAGGTATGAGAACATTCGTGGGCAAACCAAAGTTAGTAGTAGACAAGAAAGTAAGTAGACATAGCCCAGCGGATCAGCAAGTAAAAATGACAGTGGGCAAGGCACATAGAACGAAAAACGGATGGTCGATAGGACTGCAAAGTTCTCGAATGGAGACGTAAGCCAGCAAGCGCAGAGTAAGATGCCCACCGACTAGGTGGACCGACGATGAAAATAAAACCACAGGATAGCGCTGGATGCAAGCCTCTTTCAACCAATCTTATTTGAAATCTATAGGGGAGGCTTATGTTCAGCAGTTACGGCTACGCCCGATAATAATGATGGTGATCAATCTATTAAGTTTTTGAGAAAATTAAACATTTAGTTAGGTGCAACATTTTGTTTTCTCAAAAAAAAAATCAAGAATAAGACTCATCAATTTATTTATTAAACGGCTATTTAGTTGCATTCCTTAGTTGTCGCTTTAATCGATTTAAATTAATATCATGAAAGGATATAAGTACTATGTATGAACTGGTTTTAAGTTTCTTTTTTTTTCAGAATCTATGTGGTAATAAAGGCACTATATTATTTATGACGTGATTTTAACGCTATTAAAATTAAATGGCAACCGTTAATTTTGCAAAATTGCTCTTGACCTCTCAGAACAATTAAATGAGTATATAATAACTTTGCTATGGTTCTTAATTGCTAATCAATAAAACGCTACCATGAATTTGTGTTCGAAGGATAGGTACTTCTTTGTACTTTAAGCGTGAATAATGCACAATACACCGATAACATAATGTAATATCAAAGAGATTTTTTTTGCGATAAACAATTCAAACCTTATCAATTACTTTTCAAGATAATAACAATAGCTGTACAAATAAAATAGTTTCAATAATTTAGTCTTTTTCTATTCGAAAAATACTTTAATCATACGGTTTAGTTCAAATATAAATAGGTGAAGGTAAGGTAAAGATAAAGGTAGGCCTGGAAGAAATCGCTTAAAGCGATAAGGCCGCCAGTTAGAATTCTATAAATTGTACTGTTTTGTCCCAGTAATTTGTTTTTTATGTAATGTGGTTGTCTAATAAAGTGTTATTGTTTGTTTGTTTGTTTAGGTATATATTTTTTCATTGTTCAAAATTCCAAGTTGTTTTGTTTAATTTAAATATTTAGCAATGGAGAAATTAACAAGTAGATAGCTTGATAGGTAATTTTATAGTACTGTGATGTAACTTGTAAACAAACTTAACACAAAAATGTTTAGTACTTTACGTCACTCTCCATCTCCTAATCAGTAGAAAAGGTTAACTTTTTTATTATTCTCTCTTACATTTACAGAATTGTGAAGTTTTATGACTTAAAAAATAAAGGGCGTTTTACACCATTCACGATTGTATCATGAGTGATAAAAAATAATGTGCTAAATGGATTACCATTCCAATTTAACCGCGATTGTTATTCTCCGCTACCAGTAATTTGACCTACAGCCGATTACGTGGAAGCTTAAAAAACATAAAAACTTAAAAAGCAAGTGTGTTTGGATGAAGACTTCATATAGCTTGGAGTAAATGTTGATGAGGTCAAAAATAAAAAGCACAACTAAACTGAAGTAATTTTATTTCTGACTAGCTTTTACCTGCGGCTTCGCCCGCGATATAATTTAATTTATGTTTATCTTGTCAAAAATATATGGTAACTAATACAGTAAGTGCGCCACAAAATATTAGTCCCAATTCAATGTGAAACGGTACACAAATATTGTAGCAAATAATCATTTCAAACCCAAAAAACAGCCAATCTCAAATAATTTGTTTCGTCATCGTTATCATCCGCAGCTTTCTTTGACCCACTGTTGGGTATAGGCCTCTCTCTTGCAGTGCCATCTGCCTCGGCTCTTTGCCGGTCGTGACCAAGCTCGACCGGCGGTATTGATGATATCGTCGAGATAGTCGACCCACCTTGCTGCCGCGCCGCACATAGCTGAGCGCTCTCACCTATTCAAGTACCCTAGTTGACCAGCTTGGTCACCACCGTCTTTCTTGGTCAAGAAGCGCTGGTCGAATTAGTTGCCAAGCCATTGTGTACGATGTCATACGCAGGGCTTTTGCGACCGCCAATATCGCAGCCGTACTCTAACCGAATGGGTTTGCGCGTGGTGATGGCAAAAGGCCTGACGGTATGAAGCTGGTCCCATGGAAGTGTAGACGGCCCTTAGTATGGGACGCGACTTGCGTCGATACTTTGGAGCCGTCAGCGGAGCAGCACAAACGGCGCAAATATGCTAACCTCGGCAGTGGTTACATATTTGAGCCGTTTGAAATTGAGACATTGTGCGCGTGTTGGCCGGGAGCTCATCTTGTTTTCAAAAGTCTTTCTGAGCGTCTCGTGTACCCGCCGCGTGACCAAAATGCTGGTGTTTATTTGGCTCAACGTATAAGCAGCATTACCAAGCTGATTGGCAATGCTGCCAGCATGTTGGGCACGCTGCTAACTGGCAGTGGGCTTGAGCATTTAGAATATCTTTAGACCTTCAAGGGTCTGTGGATGATCCAATTGCTTGTTATGTAGTAGTAGTTTATGAAGTTTTACATTATAAGTCTGTATTTAGTGGTAGTTAATAAAGGCACTTGTTCTGTAAAAAAATCAAGTACCTTGCACCTTGTTGTCACTGTTCAGACCTATCCCGATATCAAAATACCTTATACTTATAAATGCTTCTGTTGATTAAGATAAGGTTAGAGTGTACCCGCCCATAGGTTTCTGCCTTGTCGTGGCAGGAGAACTTAGTAGCCGAGGCCTATGGGCGGCGCGGGAATCCCAGGTAGAGCCGCTTCTCTGGGTTTTTTCTGAGACAGCTGAGAAGGCGGCGCTCGAGGTCTCCTGATTCTTTTTGGTCTTTTCCCCCTAGGCAGTTTAGAAGTTTGCACTCGAGGTAGGGCCGATTTTCTGGGATTTTTAAATATAGCAGCTTAGAGGCTGACCGGCAAGATTCGTGCCTCATGAGGAGTGCCGCAACTGAGCCGGGCTGCACTTTTATCACTGTTCATTCCTAACCAACCCAACAGAAATTTATGTTCGTGTCAAGGTCACAACTCAGAATCAAGGTTAATAACCTTAGTGTCAAGATATTCATACTCATGCCATACTACTTTTAAAAATCAAGTCGATCCGTTTCTTCGTATATTAGCATGGATTCTCTACCATAAAGGTAGAATAAAGAAATATGTTTAACCTCTAATGGTGGTATATTTAAAAATATTTTTAATGTCAGACGAAACGACGGCCCAGTATTAAACGTCATTGTAATATGTAGCATGGCAAAGGGAAAACTATTTTGTCCAATTTTAATGTCAGTTATCATTGACAATTCATACTTTATTTCCTCTTCGAGGAGCTATAATGGTGGAAAGACAATCTGTCCCTTTGCTATGCTAAGCGAGACATTTATAAAAGTCTGCAGTCAATGTATGTCACCTGTCATCTAATTACGTTTTGTGAATCCATGTTAGGCCCAATCAACCCAATTATATTTAATAGCAACGTAAAAAGTGTTCTCTCTATCGAATTCCGAAAGTGAAAAAGAAACAGAAATAGTTTAATTAACTGTTATAATTACGATGGTGTATTCAAAATTGGGCCTTTTAGCGTCGTTGTGATAGGTGACAGTTTTGCTAACGCAAGATTTTGTCCTATCCAACGGGAATTATGCAATTTTCGGGATAAAATGTAGCCTATGTCCTTTCTCAGGCTCTAGACTATCTGTGTACCAAATTTCATTGAGATCGGTTCATTAGTTTTGGCGTGAAAGCGCGACAGACAGACGGACAGACAGATAGACAGACAGACAGAGTTACTTTCGCATTTATAATATTAAAATAGTAAGGATAATATATTATCAGTATGATGATATCCAAGGACTGCTCGTCGATTGATTTGACAGATATTCGATCGACAGTTGTTTATTTTGACATTCTTGCAGCGCACGCTCAGTAGCTCGCAGATGGCAGAATTTTCCTACTTACTCAACATTTATCGTTATATTTTGGACAATTCACAAAATATCTTTATAAATTGTAGCCTATGTGTTATTCTGATGTATAAGCTATATTACTACAAAGTTTCATCTCAATCCGTTCAGTAGTTTTTGCGTGAAAGAGTAACAAACATCCATACATCCATCCATCCATCCATCCATCCATCCATCCATCCATCCATCCATCCTCACAAACTTTCGCGTTTATAATATTAGTATTATAGTATTATAAATTGTAGCCTATGTGTTATTCTGATGTATAAGCTATATTACTACAAAGTTTCATCTCAATCCGTTCAGTAGTTTTTGCGTGAAAGAGTAACAAACATCCATACATCCATCCATCCATCCATCCATCCATCCATCCATCCATCCATCCATCCATCCATCCTCACAAACTTTCGCGTTTATAATATTAGTAGGAAGTACGGTTACATGCCATAACTTGGATGATAACTGTCATATTACCCAAATAGTATCTACCAGGATCGATCACTATTTTAAAAATAGATTTTGTTTTTACTCCATCGTATATCTAAACAAGATTATTTTTTGCAAAAATTAGCATGACCGACTTCACCCGTGTACAGAATTCGCGAATATTTCGCACGGATCGATGTAGCATTTTTCACATTATTGTTGATTTATCAAAAATGGCTTAGCCGATTTCAATAAAATTTAAATGAAACCAATGTCAAAGTATATTCTTTCCAATAAAAAAAGAATTATTGAAATCGAACCACTACGAAAAAAGTTATGCGTGGTTATACATTAAAAAAAAAAATATCCGCGTCGAATTGTATACCTCCTCCGGTGGTTCGTCAGTCAGAAAATAATCGGCCAAGTGCGAATCGGACTCGCGCACGAAAGATTCCGTACCGTATGGAAGCCTCCTTATAGTTATATGTTATTTTAATTTAATTATTTATTCTTGTAGTGAATATGTAACTAAATATTCTGTGAATATTTCAATCATCTACCTGTTACCGTTATTAATATCGAGCGAAAAACGGCAAAAAAATCAGGTTTGTTGTATTGGAGCCCTCTAAATATTTTGTTTTTTTACTTCTGTTTTTAGTATCTGTTATTGTAGTGGCAACAGAAATGCATCATCTGTGAAAATTCCAACGTTCTAGCTATCACGGTTCATGATATACAGCCTGGTGACAGACAGCGAAATCTTAATCCCGTCTCGTTTTTACCCTTTGGATACAGAACCCTAAAAAAAGGGGACACGATGCAGTTCTTTCATGATAGAGTTACTGATAAATTTAAACGCAAATAGTAGTTAGTAGTTTACATTGAGTTGAAAAGCAGTTGCACGATACAATAAAATTTTTGCACGGTACTATTTTTTTTGGTATATAAAGACTAGTGAAGCCCTCGGTGGTCTAGTGGTAGTGACACCTGCCTTGAAATCGTGAAGTCGAGGGTTCAAATCCCGGTCCCCGTATCAATGAGTTCTTTTGAATTTATATACGGAATTTCACACAAGGAAAACATCACGAGGCAAGCCGCATACGTCCGCAGAAGAAATTTGATGGCGTATGTGAATCCACCAACCCGCACTGGGCCAGCGTGGTGGATATGGCCCAATCACCCTTCGTGGGTAGATCCACATTCTGCAGTGGACTATTAATAAGGCTGGTACAGTACAGAGGGGTTCCAGGTTTACACGTAAACCCTGGCGGAAACGAGGAAATACTAACCAAAATGTATGGAACCACACGCGAAAGCGAAACTTTAAGTAAACTACGCAAAACCTGGGCTAAGGGCTCAGTACAGTACAAGAATTAGTGCCTCAGGCAAAACTGTTAATTCCGATGCAGTAAAGGCGCCATATTATGAGATTTTGTGGTAACTTACGCACAATCTCATAAAATATATTCAAGTAGATAATCTGAATTCAAGTTATTTCCGTGTCAAAAATATACCCCGTGAGTTGTCGGCCAATTTAAGCTGTTCATCTCCTTGGTGTAAACTTAGTGTTAACATATACTGTTTTACTCCTAGTTTTGAATATTAGTGCAATTTCTTGACATACGCAAACCATAAACCACCCATCATCCCATGATGCTATCAAATTACAATGCAATTGATACTCATTTTTGCTCGTTAACTTTAAAAGGTTAGATCGTTCTTCCATAATAATCGAGCAATCGATTCCGTATTGATAACTTTATTGTATGTTACAGTAATTTATGTCTAGCGTAGGTTATAATTGAGATGAAAAAACGTATTGTTGTCGATACAAATTGCTTGTATGTCTGAGAGTACATCAATTAAACACTGACTCGTTTGGTTAACGATGTGCGTCAACATGTTAATTTATAAATAAATAGATTGTTTACTTCCGTTTCCTATATTTCAATTTTGCTTGTCCGATTTTTTGAACATAGAACGTCCACTGCTGGACGTAGAGCTCCTCTATATATACCTCTTATAGACCAGTTGGAGATTGTAATGCAATAATAATTGTATACTAAATAATACTGTCCTGAAAGTAAGACAGACGCGACCAAAGCGCCACCCTTTTATGTTGGACATTCAGCGCGTTAGAGTAGAACTAATCCACATTCAGAATTTGGAACGCTTATCTTCCCGCCAAAGTACAACGTAGTTGTCCTGGGTGTCTTCAAATCCTGAGTAAATAGGTATCTTCTAGGTAAGCGAAGACACCCTAGACCGCATATCTGCTTAACATCAGGCAGTGTGTAGTCAAACGCAATTCTATACGTTATAAAAAAGTACTTAAAAAAACCGGACAAGTGCAAGTCAGGCTCGCATACCGAGGGTTCCGTACATATCCAGAAAATTTTACAAAACTCCAAAATATCATCGACAAAAAAGTTTTTTTTTTTCACTTTTCTCGTCATACATCGAAAATTACATATTGTTAAAATAATTAAAAACATGTTTTAGAATGTGCTAATGAAGTTCTTTTATATGATACCTTACATGATACGATTTACTCACTTTGAATTTCGAACCCATATTTTGTGAATCTTGGCCCTATTTTTTGTGTGATATAAATGAAAATGTAAAGTTTTCAGATTTATTCTTATATGTGTACTCTACAACGCTTCTTGCCAAATTACATAGTTCTATGTCAACGGGAAGTACCCTGTAGGTTTTGATTTTTGTGAGTGTCGAAATTTGTGTTTTTTACAACATTAACGGCTCTAACTTTTTTAAACAATAACTGAGAAGTTTTTCTTTTACACTACTGCAAGATACCAGTTATTGAAAGAAAAAGGAACTCCTGTATAGTAGGATTAATTCATCGTTTTAGCCATAGGACGTCCACTGCTGGACATAGGCCTCCCCTAAAGATCTCCAATAAGACCAGTTCGTAGCGGCTTGCATCCAGCGTCCACCTTGTGGGTGGACGTCCTACGCTGCGCTTGCCGGTACGTGGTCTCCATTCGAGAACTTTTCGACCCCATCGGTCATCAGTCCTCCGTGCTATGTGCCCTACCCATTGCCATTTCAACTTGCCAATCCGCTGGGCTATCTCGGTAACTTTGGTTCTTCTACGGATCTCCTCATTCCTGATTCGATCCCGCAGAGAGACTCCGAGCATAGCCCTCTCCATAGTTCGTTGGGCTACTTGGAGCTTACTGATAAGGCCCATAGTGAGAGACCACGTTTCTGTGCCATAAGCCATCACTGGCAAAACACACTGGTCGACTTTCGACTTGAGGCACTGAGGTATGTCAGACGAGAAGACGTTACGCAATTTTCCGAACGCTGCCCAGCCAAGTTGGATTCGGCGATTGGCCTCTTTCTTGAAGTCGGGACTACCTAACTGGACTACTTGTTCTAGGTAGACTTACGAGTCAACGACTTCAAGAACCGAGTTTTCAACTGAAATTGGGTTAGGGTTGGGTACATGGGAATCACAAATTACCTTTATCTTGTCCATGTTAAGACCGACCTGCTAGGAGACAAGATTGAGGCCTTCCAGCATCGTGCTGAGTTCTTCCATTGACTTTGCCATGAATACGATATCGTCGGCAAACCGGTGGTGAGTGATATATTTGCCATTGATGTTGATGCCGAATATTTTAATTCATATTCCTCCTCGACAAAATAGTGTTACGTAGCAATAAAATCAACCGCTATGATTAATCATCGATCCATTATACAAATTAATATAAGCAGTTTTTATTAATATCAGCAACCAAATTGAGTTGTCGACATCCTAACTCGATGTTGGCAATTTTATAACAGATCTCTGCAATATCTTTAACATGATAGAGATTAAAGTAGCACATTTAATCACATTTATCTCGTTACGCTACATAATGAATAGAACACATTATAATACAATGGTAATGCATGGTTATGCGTCTTTACTTAATTTTGGTACATTTACCTAATGCTGTTCTGAATACAGGTCTCAGATTTACAATTATTATGATGTATTTTTTGCATTTGATAACATCTCGCCTGATGTGAATCTGATATGGAATACATAACGCAAAGTTAATTTGAATTCACTTGTAACTCTTTCCAGAATTGAAGACATTTCCACTGTACTTTAAAGTTTTGAATAAAATTCCACATTTTAGTTGTTTGTTATAAAAATTAAATCAGACAGAAACTCTTTTATTTAGTGCAATTACAATTATACCTACTTCCAAAAAGGAGGAGGCACTATGATCGTCTGTGTGTATTTCTTTTTCTGTGTATGTTCATCGATACTTTTGCCAAATGTAAACCAATTTAAAAAATCTTTTTTAGTTCAAAAGGGTATACTTTCAATATAGTCCTTCTTAAATTTCATTTAAATCAGCTGAGCCGTTTTTGATATATCATCAATAATGTACATAGATGTCACATTGATTAATGCAAACTATTCGAATTGCTGTACACGGCGGAAGTCGGTGTTGCGATTTTTTCGGAAAAATAATTATTTCATTAAAAATAATAGAATAAACATAATTGTGCAATGAAATTTGTTATATATGTCAATTTCTTTTAGCCACTCCATTGAGAATTTGCGCCTGATAAAATGTGCTTCTAAAACGTGGGCGCAGTTTTCGTATTGCTGCTGCTCTGATCCTAGCATCAATAGTCAATAGTTATATTTTTAAAGGCTTATTAATAGTGCTTTTAAGTCCACATATAAATAATTATTATAATATTAATTGATCATTCTCTAAATTTAAAACTTGTGATATTCTGATTTGGAATTAATAAATTTGAATTAAAACTAAAAAAAAAGGATAATGAGGAAAAATGTATGTATAATATATGTATCCGTTATAGTTACGTCTAGATAAGTACATACATACACAAACTCATGTAATGTCTATTAACTTGCATTCAACCAACAAACACGACCCTTCTTCTTATCTCATCATCATCCTGCCATTATCCCACTAGGTGTGGTCGGCACAGCGTTTCTTTTCGCCACTTCACTATATCATACGTTATCTCATCATCAACTCCTCTCTCTCGCATATCATCTTTCACACAATTCATCCACACTTTTTTGGGTCGTCCCCTCCCATTTCTGCCGCTTACTATCATGTTGAGGGTCCTTTTCGTGACATGACTCTCTTCCCGTCTCATGATATGCCCATACCAAGATAGCTTGGCACTCTTTAATTTCTCAGTCACTGGCGCTACTTTCAGACTTCATCTAACATACTCATTTCTAATCTTATCCATTCTTGTCACTCCGCACATCCATCTCAGAATTCGCATCTCCGTTGCATACAATTTCCTTTCATTCTCCCCTTTGGTGGCCCAACACTCTGATCCATACAATACGACAGGTCTTGTGATGCTCTTATAATTTTTCCCTTTTAGCTTAAGGGGCATCCGCGGATCGCAAGGATCGGACCCTTCTTCTTATCCATACAAATAAATATGGTACATACACCAAAAAACATTTTTTACAATTTTTGTCTGTCTGTGTTTTTGTTCCGGCTAATCTCTGAAATGGCTGGACCGATTTTAACGAAACTTTTATTGGCAGGTAGCTGATATAATAAGGAGTAACTTAGGCTACGTCAATTGACTTTTAGGCGGAATGAAGTTCGCCGGGCCAGCTACTAATAAAATAAAAACAACGGGAGCAAAACAAAAGACACAAGTGGACTTTTAGGTCATATTAGCCTCTTATTTTAATAGAATTTTCAAATTTTCTGTACATTTCAGTAGATTATAATATATTTATAAGATATTTATGTATCCTAATAAACATAAGTTTGTAATGTAATGAATAATGAAATAATAAGCTACCCTAGATAGTTTTCGTTTATATTGTTTACGATTTATTTATTAAGAAATGTAGGTATGTTACTTTAAGAATAGTTCTTAGTGTAAAATCAAAAAATATGTTTAGTACGTAATGATTAGCTAAAAATGTTTATATCTTCCGCATTCCGATGCTTTAAAGTCAAAGTCCTTCAATATGATGCTGATAAATCGTGTACACAAGACCTTTTCTAATACTTACTTGAACTTGATTTATATTACGGTTTTTGCATTCTTCAAGATGGATGGATCTCATAGATAAAATATGTTTCATAAATACTTAGTTGGTAGTACCTATTCATTCAATTCTCATCTAGAGGTATAAATGCACCTAACAGAAGGATGCCCTGGCTAGACCTTATAAAACATTTTTGCAATTTTTCTTTGATTAAAATAGGAAGCGTTTTGAAAATTGCTGATTTTGAATTGAAAAATGCGAGCATCATTATTTTGTCTCTTTCCTGAATACCTTAACTCATTATTTGGTTTAAAGGACATGTCCACAAAATGTATGGAGGCTGGTATTATAATAATCAAAAAATCTAACCACAACACTCGTTACATTTCGAGAAAGTTCATATTTCTGAGTCTTTTACATCAGTCAAAACCAAAAAAGAGCCCTCCGTTTTTTTAAAATTAATTTTGAATCTTTTAGGATAAATAAATATATTTGGCTCAATAGGTAGTTTATCTCTAGTAACACTGATTAAGTAACCTCCAAATTGTTGAATTGAAGCATTTTTACCAATTAGACACAATTTTTAAGTGTTTATTTGTCACATTGTACCTACTAACTGGTCACACTGGTCGGTTATAATTTTTAATTTTAGCAAATTAAGAGATGAATGTGGAAGAATAAGCTACGATTGCAAGTAAAATAACGATAGAAGCACTTTATTATTGCTAAACTAGAAAAAAATACATAGCTGTATTATTGTTTTACAATTTAATTTTACATTAAAAAAAATATGGAGGGATAAAAAAATCTAAACTAAATATTTTTGAGAAGTCCATAAATCAAGCTTTCAGATGATGTATATATCATCTTGGTTCGATTTTTCTCTGAATAATATACCACTTGTGGACGTCACCTTTGACTTCCACAATTTTCAACGTTAGAAGAAACTGAATTATACACGACTTCCATTTATTTACGTGATATGCGACGTTTTTTATGAGATTAATTTTACCTAATACACAGCTTGCGATGAAATTATTCTCAAAGGCGTTTCAAGCATTTTTAAAATACCTATGTTGAAAATGCGTAATCTTCTAACTCTTAAATAATGTCTAGCTAATAATGAATGATTGAATTTTCTCTTCTAATAATTAATCTCGGGTCAACGTTGATTGTTAACAAATTTCTCCGAAAACGGCGTCTTTACCAATTTTTTATGTAACATTGGCAGGTCTGATAACGGATTGTAAGCAATGTTTTATACCCGTAGATGGTCTACTCTAGATTTTTCATATGGCAAAATAGCGTTGACGAGTTAGCTAGAAAATGCATAGCTGAAATTTCTTTGCATATTTATCCAATTACAAATAAGTATATAACGTTAATTTACATATTTTAGCTAATAAATATACTTAATAATATAATGAATAATACATTTATTCTATCTTAAAAATGTGCAGAAATTAAAATAAGTTAAACATGAAAATCACAAAGATTTAAGTAAATCAGTAACAACTGCTGTCGTTATTTCTAAGATTGTAATCTTTTTGTACTACTTGTCGATGGTTAATTTAAACAATAAAATACTTACTGAAATAATAATTATACTTAATTAATTTAATAAAATAATGATTATTTTGATAATATCTAAGGTATTTGACTAATTTGGATATTTTGAAAATAAAATGTATGTCATAATTCAATGAACCCTTTCTATGAAAAACTGATTTCATTTTCTTGATTTCGGAGTAAGTCCCATAGTAAATATTGGTCAACTTCAATCACCCTTCGTGGGTAGGCCTACGTCCTGCAGTGGATTATTAAAACGGCTGACACAGTACAGTACTGTACAAATGTTGGTGATAATGACTACAAGTAGATATACTACAAATGTCCACTATTTCATCTTAGTTCTGTACTGTTCTGTATCAGCGTTTTTAATAGTCCACTGCAGGACGTAGGCCTACCCACGAAGAGTGTTTGAGCCATATCCACCACGCTGGCCCAGTGTGGGTTGGTGGATTCACATGCGCCATCGAATTTCTTCTACTGACATATGCAGGTTGCCTCACGATGTTTTCCTTCACCGAAAAGCCAGCGGTGTTAAATTCCGTACAAAAATGTCAAAGAACTCATTGGTACGAGACCGGGGATTCGAATCCACGACCTCACGATTCTAAGGCGGGTGTCACTACCACTAGACCACCACGGCTTCGTCTAATCATCTTAGTAGATACATAATTATTGTTATCATCATCTTCCGCAGCCTTGTCTATCACTCTGCTAGATTGGTACAGGCCTTCTTAGAGTGCCGTCTGCTTTATTTGCATTACGTATTCTACTATAAATTTTAATATCATATTATTATTTACTAGCTTTTGCCCGCGACTTCACTCGACTAATATTTTGACTTTTGTGCTATCCGAGAACATTTTATTTTTTCGGGACAAAAAGTAGCCTGTGCAAAATTCCGTCTTTCGAACGATGTTCATGGCAAACACAGATATCTAAATATAACAGATTTATAATGCTGTTGTTACTTGAGATATTTCTCAAGCACAAAAATGCTTGGAAAATCTTCCAAGCTGCTGTCAACTAAGTCAAATAAACTGACAAATAAGTATAGGGAATTGACGTTCCTTGACTAAAAATCCAACAACAACTACTGAATATAGATATTTTTATTGTCTCTTTTTAACTTGTGTCATATTAAATCAATGCACATTATCCCTCTGGTATCTCTATGATGCCAAAAATAGGGATATTTACAAATTTTCGGAATTGCTGTCATTTTGAAGATTGAATCTATATTACCATAAAAATAACATTAGATTTAAAAAATGTTGGTTTTTTTTACGAAAAATTATACAAAAATAGAGTGAGTAAGAATTTTCTCGCTAAAACACTAACAACTGTCACGTGACTGAAATGACGTCACTAACCATAAAACATAAGTTACTCTATGGCAAACTATTTTAGAAAATGCAGAGAAGTAAGTTTTTGACAGCTTGTTTTGTGGTTAGTTACTAAATAAACCAATATCGGTGTTTGAACCCATGTGACAACAGGTTACAAATTAACACTAAACATTATTATTTTATATATGTTGGTTTGTGATTAACATCCCTATTCGTTGTTATTTTGCTGCGTGAAATAGGAACAAATCAATAAACTAACAAATACACTTTCGGATTTATAATATTAGTGAGGATAATTCAGTGACCTTGCAAACTGAGTAGCATTAAATCAGATGCCTGTCTTGTGTCAATGTGATCCATTCGTATGCTGTTGAAATATGGATCACACCCATCTGTAGCATTTTCTGTACAATATATCAATAGAGCAAGGTGTTTTAAATGTCATAGTGATTTGAGCATTTATTACATAGTTGAGATTCACAAGTTCGATTTGATATGCAATAATCGATGTAGGTACATTAACAATCTCAAGGCAACATAAGTTAGTCAGTACAGAAAGCCGGACCGAGGCCTCACAAAAGAGAAGAAAAGATAGAGTGTTTAAATACCTTGGGTCCAGAACCAAATTTGGTGCCATGAGCATAAATCACTTAGGTCCGATTCTATATAATAAAGTCAGTAAAGTTATAGAGATTGCAAATGCCAACAGATTTGAGTGCAATAAGAGGACAGTAGATTTTTTGTTAACCATGGATTACGACAAGACGGAGAGGTTACTGGAGACGATGAAGTGATAAGTGGCCAAATGAAAAGCTGATACACTTGAAAACACACACACTCACAAAAACACACACACACACACACACACACACACACACACACACACACACACACACACACACACACACACACTACAGTAGGTATTGAATGCTCATTTAGGATTAAAAATTGTAAATGTAATTGTAATTAAAATGAAACTGTACTCTGCAACACAGGCTCCTCGGAGACCTAGTGCACAGTGCAGCGTACTTAATTTAGCCTAAGCGTCCTCTTGGAACAAATAAACTATTATTATTATTATTATACAACATATACCTTATATTTTAGGGACTGAAATTGAACATAATCATAAGAAAGTTAGTGTTTTGGTGCATATTATAAACAACTGTTGCATTTTATTATTTTATTAGGATTTAAAAAACTTAATTACAAATATATAGCTAATTACATTACTGTATATTATTAATTAATCAGACAATTTAACCTTACAGTTCTATATGATGTAGATAACAAGAATTGCTTAAATCTATTGACAAATTTAGAGGAATATAAATCATGTGCGGATTAAAAATGGATATATTTCTATATTTACACAACATGCAAGAGTTTTCAAAACGTTTTGACTAATCGTATACGAGATTTTAGTGTTTTGCAAGGTGAAGGTTAAAATCTCGGTCTGTTGAATGGTGCGGGCTGGTATTGTGGCTGTGTGTTGGAGGATGCTCCCTGAGCGCTTGGAGGTAGAGTCTTCAGGTAGTCAAGAGCTTTCTGGATTGCTGGAGGAATGGGCGGCGGTGTAGGAAGGTGGTCGCCCTGGAAATAAAATAAAATCATAAGAAACACAAATAACTTTTTGTGTTTTTGATTAAATTCATCGATTAAGAGCTTTTTTATGGAATAAACTGATTTATCAATGCTATGAATTGAGTCTTTTAGCAAAGGTCTTAATAATGACTAAAGAAGGACATATAATTACAATGATTCCTGATTTTGTTTCAGAATTTGAAAGGGATTGTCTATTACGATGGATATATTAATGTAAGACATAATTTGAATTTCAATTTTTTTACTTTAAATTGCAGTGACAAAACTGTTGTACGTGTAAGTAAAGTCAAAACTTTAAACGATTGTTGCTCTTTAAAATTAGTATGCGAACAAAATACAGGATAAATAACTATGTGACAAGATTTTTTTACGTTTAGCCTAGCTAGTAGATCCCCATACCGGTCACAGACCTCTCCTATCAACTTGTATTGTGATGTATAAGTAAATCCGGTTACAAAGCTTTATCGTAAGAAATAATCATGGTCAGGGACAAAGGGTTGACATCCTAGAAATTCATCTTAGCAAATATATTCTTGATGTGCAAAGAATAAAAGAAACATTTTATCGCGTGATTGTAACCCACCTCTCGTGCGCCGCACGTGTTTTACAAAAATGCAGAAGTAACAGATTTATACAAATGTATGAATATATATCAGCATGATTAATATCATGAGATACGTAATCGTGAAGAAACGCTACATTTTGCCAAGGTTACAAATACATCGTATAAACTAGAAATCGTTTTATAGAGCACTCACGTCAGCTTTCCTAAGCTTCGAACTACGTCCTTGTTTCTATGATCTATCGAATAGTAAAGTTAAGGTCGAATCGACCACGAAAATAGGAATATTGTCGTAACGAATTGTGATTTATCGCTTTTATTCTTCATGTACAGGTTTGAAACTTATGTAACGGTAGCCAATTGACGTTGCAAGATCACTAGTAACGGATATTACGCGAATTACTTGTACAAGGTGGCGCGGCGGTGATTTTTAATAAGTGTCAAATACGTTGTCCTACGAAGCGTTTATTCTTTTCTGCATGTACAATAGACTATTTGACAACATTGAAAATATACTATTGATCGTGGTTATCCATACATATAATAGCCTGAAAAAGACATATTTCACCTTATTTAAACTAAAATATGTCTAATTATCGCAAATCGCACGAAATAAAATACGATATTTTTATGATATCTTATCTGTGACGTGAACGCTCTAAGAAACGCGGCAACTCTGGTGACGTTACATGCTAGTAAACAACAATTTCTCGATTGACTGTTGTTTGTGTCATTTGTGTTCTGTGTTTTTGGAGTAATATTATTGGATCTGTAAGTTAATTTTTTGTCAATTTTTCGATGTGAACTAGCGTATTTACTAATAGTATTTACTACTGTGTGACGTCCCAGACCAGCACCATTACAGAATATCGTTTTGGCGGGATCTTTAATATCTATTCTTTAACACTTGATATTCATTGTTAATATGTTAGATCTCTCGGAAACATAAATGTATTGTGCTTATTATATACTAACGAATAATTTAAAACGATTTCCAAAAACTAGTCAAATAGCCTATTGTACATTGCAAGCTAGGAAATATTACTAATAATAGTATTATAAACGCGAAAGTTTGTATGTATGGATGTTTGTTACTCTTTCACGCTAAAAATACTTTACGGATTGAGATGAAACTTTGCAATTGTAATGCTTATACATCAGAATAACACATAGACTATAATTTATAAAAATATCGCGTGGAACAATGTTCGGCGGGTCCGCTAGTTAAACATAAAGTAAAATTGGATCTATAAATTACAGCCTGAGGTTATCAAAATCAACGAATGACGCAGATATAATAAACATTTTATAGTAGCCAACTTACAGTATCGGTTAAATTGACAAGTAAAACGTTATCTTTCACTTTGTATAATTTCAAGACACTTTGATACCCTATTAAATAAAAAAACTAAAACTGAATCTCATTTATTAAAATTTAAAAATCTAACTGCACAGAGGTGTACTAATGGGCTTCAAACTAGGCAAATCTTTCACTTCTTATAAGGTGAAGATGAGCAAAGTGACCATAGTAGCAATATTACGGTATATTTTGCCTTGTTATATTTAAAAAATGGTCATACTGAAAGTACTTCTATTTATGCTATGCCGTAAAATCACGACACAATTTATCCTAGCATCTAACTTGCTTTATCAAAACACTATTTTACGCAAGTTGTCTTCAGTTTCATCTAAAATCATGCATCAAATGAAGATAGACGAATATTATTTACAATCTTCAAAACATGTATGTTAATTCTTACGACGGCTAGCATTTGTTAACATGTTGTAAATCCACGTTTAATCAGCCGCAAAATTATGAAGTAATCATATCAGTGTCGTATCAAACTAAGCTTCCCATTTGCCAACCAGGTCGAGGGTCGCCGTTTGATATTTTGCGGCGACATTTTGCGCACATGTTGGCCAACTAGGCAGAACTATATACTTACTCACTACCAGATCTTCCTTATAGATAGGGAGACATGGACATATTTATAAACCAGAATAAGCCTCGCACTTCTCGTATCAAAGTACCATAGCTGTTAAACATAAATAAACGTTTTAGGAATCAAGTCTTAAAAATATTGTGTTTGACTGACGATATTATATTTATTTATGTATGAATTTTTATTTTCAGCTTCAGCTTAGATTACTTAGAGCTTGTTTGATGTTACGTATAATTCGAAAGTTTAATAATTCTAAACAAAAAACACACACATTGCATTATAAAGGTTTATGCAAGCGCTTCACCACATTTTTGATACAATTTATATCTATTTTTACACATTTTTTCGCTTAAGTCTCAAAACAGTACAAATGCAAATTACTTTATTGATTGTTTAATTAAAATTGAGCTATCATCGATAATTGTTTACAAATAAATATTGTTTTAACGATGATAAAACTCAAGTCTTGATTCAAGGCAAGGCAGTAAATTTTCTTAACATTTTAAAATTGGTCTATGTTACCATAATAGGTGTGGCGGTAGAATAACAATACATAGATGAACCAATAAAACACGTCGTTAATCTTCAGATGCCCAAATTTGTTGATCTGACCTTACAACCGCCTAATTAAATTATCCTGCATCTCCTAAACTATTGAAGACTGTCGCAAGTGCATACAACACATGACTCACACTTAATTCAAGAAATGTAATACTTTCTAGGTATTTTGCTGTTAAGCCTGTTAACATGACGATTTCAGTCACATCTTAAGTGTTGATGTCACTTAACGATGGTGATAAAAACGCACAATGTTTTAAGATCCTGCTGTTTTAATAGTTTTGCTGACACTGGTGGCATACTTGGTTGAATTAAAGACATGAACCCTAAGATTGTCACATCATGCAAATATTATTTATTTAAGGTAGATTCACTGTGTCGCGCGCGAAATTCAAATATTTTTTTAGCATTTACAGATAAACTTATTGTAAGTTCACAAAAACTCATTAAGCGGCCATGAATAGGTTGTTTTAATAGGGTATATACACTTAGAAACCAAAATAATGGCTTGTTTATGCATAAGAGTCCACTAACTAAAAATTAAGGTGAAAATCAGTTGATGCACTTTCGTACATAAACTGACCACTTATTTGACTTTTAAGAGTGTGTAACTCGTAAATTCTTCCTATTTATGGTCGCTAAATTAGTTTTTGTAAACTTAAAATCAGTAGTTTATTTGTTTATGTCAAAAAACCCAAAAACATTTGAATTTCACGCTTTAACCGAGACGAACCACGTTGAGTATTTTTCAAGTTTTTCGAAATGCAGAAGAACTGATATTATTCATTAGGTGTACACATTTTATATTCGTATGTAGTTAAATCGACGTGAAAAGTAATTGTAATGAATTATATAAATGCTGTGATGAATTTTGGTCAAATTAAGAGCCTCAAAATAAAAAGACTATAAGTACGCGCTTCGTAGATATAATTTATGTAGGCATAAAAGGAAATCGGATTTTAATATGGAATGTGTCAAGGTCGGGCAGCTTGGCCAAAACAGGATGTGCTGTGTAGACACTGTCTAGGCCATAGGTCAATCCTCATAAAAATGTAAATCTCCGTAATTCAGAGAAACTTTGGACACAATCGGACATCAACACAATGGAACAGCAAACTTTTATTGGCTCTGTGTATTGTGTTGAAAATAAAATAAGCAATGCGAAGGCCTCAATTGAATACTTGACATTTGATATCCTTACATAATTTGTCTATAAACGCGCTCGTCTAATAAATCTAAGTAGGTATCGTTGAAACAAAGGTGTCACTGGCGGACGGCAGAGGCGTAGGCGCAGTCTATTGCACAATTATACAGTTACCGACTGAAGAACTTTTATGAAAAAGGAACTTTTTAGACGTCACGAAAAGGAAAACTACCTCTTATGCTTAAGTCTATGTTACATTAAGAAATGAGTGACATACAATTAATTTCACAACAATAGTTTCATCAATAATTTCACGTGTAAACATTAAATTTTACAATGCATGCATTAATTTCATAACACTAATTTAGTTTTATGTCCTGCGCATTTTTTGGTAAAACTAATGTCACACAACTAATTTCAAATGCGAAACTCGACGAAATTAGTTTCATGAAAGCGCATGCGAAAGATGGACATGTGGTTAAAATGGCGAAACAATGTTGGACATTGATTGAATTTTGTTACTAAAAATACTTTTTCTTTATTTTGTAGATACCTAATGGTATATAAAAACGTCATGCATTTCAGAAACAAGTTTCGATGCGGATGGCGCCGCATGGTGTGATAAGAAGGTTTCATTATATTTTAAAGAAATTAGTCCTGCAACAAGTTTCATGAAATTAGATTATTCGTGCATTTCACTAATTTCGTAATGTAACTGTAGCCTTAACATTTCTGTGAAATATGTTGCTCACACTTTGTTCTTCTTAACCGACTTAAATAAATGCGAAGGTTCTCATGTTGACTGTAGGTACTAAGAGTATGACTGATGTGAATACGATGAAATGTTTATGAATGTACTAGTTTTTATCCGCGGCTTTGCTCGCATGATATTTTGATTCTTGACGCAATATCATTATAATTTATAGCCTATGTGTTATTCTGATATATAAGCTATATTATTGCAAAGTTTTATCTCAATCCGTTCAGTAGTTTTTGCGTGAAAGAGTAACAAACATCCATACATCCATCCATCCATCCATCCATCCATCCCCTCAAACTTTTGCGTTTATAATATTAGTAGGAAGTAGGATTTAACTTGCTATTATTTATTCGTGTTGATACATCGTGGTACTAATTGAAATTATCATAATATATTTGATATTTTTTATGAGCAAGTATTTCATTTCAGTTTTAATATAGGTACGTACTAAATAGTCGTTAAATTATAATTTCATAACTTTCAACGCCTACATATGAAATTTACGCTAATGCATGGACATAAGAATTCACTTAGTAAACTTACATAAATTACCTATTCTATTTACCTACTGCAACGTCTCTTTATGATTTAATACATAGAATTTTGACATTATCAATGTTTACGAGCTAGAGAGGTAGAGTCAAGGACTACCGATAGAGTTCATAGTCATAGTCAAAAAGACATAAAAAACCTCCAATGTTGAGCAAGTGCTAAGTAATTCACCTTTTATAGAATATTTCGAAATGATCGTAACATCTAGACTTTACGACTAAAAGTTACCATACAAGACCTCTTGTTGCGCTTGCAATTACAAGAACATTTTTATTTATTATTGTGTTCTATTAGTGGAAATAAATACTATGACTTCATAGTGAAAATAATCTTATTACGAATGTGCTGAATTATGAATTTTTTGTCTACTAAGTCAAAATAAATAATGTAAACATAGTTATAAAAAAAAACTAAAAAACACGCTTAGGAGTCATAATGTTTTTTTAATATAAATGCATTATCATCGGCCTTTGATAGGTGTGCAAAGTTCGAGGAAAGTCTGATCGCTCAAAGTAGGTCAAAATCGAGCTGGTTACAAGCAAACATACAGGTGAAACTAATAAAAATCACGCTTCTCAATATTTGTGAACTTTTCACAGCCACAGAACCATATGTGAAATTGGGGTTTTTGGTCAATTCTCGATGGGAATTTTTGTCATTTTGTTGTGTATCATCATCATCACCTCTTTTAATGATTACCGGTTTTTCTAATATGATTTCAGTTGAGGAGCTTCTGTCCAGACTTTTGCCTATTCATTACTTATAATATTATTCGTTGAATTCATGATTACTGTTGTTAAAATTATTTTATTCTGTACTAAATATTTTTTTGAAATGTTTATCTGGTAACATTTCGATTTTTTTGAAACGTTGAGGCAAAAATATCTAAATGAACACAATCTGATGCGTTAGGGAAGGCCGAAAGAAATTAGCTACCAAAATCCGGGTTTTCAACACCTACTTTGGCAGGTAGAACAACTACTTTTATTTTGACATGGAAAATGTTTTTTAATTTGAATTTTGAATTTCGAAAACTGTGTTAATAAAACATTTTTGTTACCTGTGGTTGGAAACCATTTTCATCAGCAATGTACGAGAGAGATATCAAAGTGCCGTCTGGCGCCTTGTAGCTGAACTTGCCTTCAGCTACTTGTACTTCCTCGCCTTCGCCTTTACCGAAGTTTTTCACGTACCCCGACTCTTCAGCATTGATCTCATTGCCAGTTTCATATCTGTAAGCAATACAAATAAAGTACGTGACATAAAAATTATCGAAAAAATCGTCAAAGTGCGATGTTAAACATCTTGTTAGAGCCTAAGACCAAATAAAAAAAACAAGACAGAATGTTGTAAACAAACAAGTGAGGCCGACAAAACTACGCCTCGCCGTGTACAGACACAGTTACACACATGTTTACGTACAAAGAAACTACGCTTTGGCTCGTCAGTCGAACTATGGCGGCGCAACACCGACGTGTTTAAAAACTCACAACACTCACACATGTATAAAAAACCGGCCTCACTTGTCTATTCACGACGTTCTGTCTTGATTTTTTATTTGGTCTGAGGTTAGAGCATCGTTATAGCAAGATCTTCCTATTGTAGTTACTCTACAGATAACGTCATAAGTACTCTGTACCTACGAAAATTATCATGTCACATTTAAGACAGAATGTTGTAAACAAACAAGTGCGGCCGGCAAAACTACGCCTCGCCGTGTAGAGACAAAATTAATCACACAAACACGTACAAGGAAACTACGCCTTAGCTTGTCAGTCGAACTATGGCAGCGCTATACTGACGCACTTACATAATTATGTATAAAAAAACCGGCCTCACTTGTCTATTCACGAAGTTCAGTCTTGATTTTTTTATTGGGCCTGAGTAGTAGATATCCATATGCTATAATACTTGGAACATATTAGAAATAAAACAAAGTATTAGCGATCTTTGTAACATTTTTTACAATATCGTTGATTTATCAAAAATGGCTCAGCCGATTTCGACAAAATTTAAATATAACCAATTTCAAAGTATAATAAAAAAAGAATTAATGAAATCGGACTACTGCAAAAATGTTATGCGAGGTTATAAATAAAAAATATATATATACGGGTCGAATTGTATACCTCCTCTGGTGGTTCGTCGGTCAAAATACATTAATCTAAAGAATTCATATTGGTATTTCTAGTACTACAATTAGTGAATTTTCGTAACAATCTTACAGCCATTTATACGAGCCATCCACGTTGGGTCCCTCGGATTCTTGTCGTAAGATTGGGATCGGTTCACTCGCCTGCTGCGCCTGCGCCGCTGCCGCCAGAAACAGTACCAAGTATAATGAGATCTGTAATGCAAATGTAAAATAGATTAGTAAGGTTATATATGAAACCGCGCGTTAGTACGTGACTAAGCTAAGTTTTGTTTTGAAAATTGTTAAGTGAAATATATTTCTAATTTCAATATTATAACTGAAACTGAAATATTTCTAAGTTTTGTTAAAATACTCAGTTTTTATTTAATTTTCAGGCGATAATTGACATTGATGCATTATATAGTTCAAACGAAATTTGCGACATTAAAAAATACTTGGCAAGTTACCTACGTCATATTTAGTCGATATCCGGGGCCCAGTTATCAACAAAGAATTGGTATTGGCAAGTCTATGTTTTGTATGTCGTGTGTTTCAATTTTGGTTGAAGAAAATACTGTGCTATGTCTGTTAAAGATTTCTAATTTTGAGTTCTAATCCTAACCCACCTCTTAGATTTCGACGTTATGAACTTCAAACAATAAAGAAAATCATTGTAAATAAATCTTAATATAAATAACTTATCATTATTTTTGATCTGAGCCAACTCATTTTGGCCCGTATGGTGAATTTCCAATGAATTTTTTCGCAATTAGTAGACTTGTATTATGTACGGTGTAGTTTAGGTAAGTATGAGAGCATATACCTAAATAATAATTTCTGTGCTTTGTGAGGCTATCAGTAATCATTATGTACATATTATTATTATGATGTTGTCTTATTCTAAAGCTCGTTAAGCATAGTTGTAATTTTAATCACATTTTATTAAAAATCCAATTTCCGTTAGGTAAATCGAGACGAAATGGACCATTTTTCGCAATCTGTTGTTTTAATAAGGCTTTTATGGATTTAATGCGCCTTGTAGTTTATTCGAAGCAAATGCTTTCATATTTGAATACAAGCTTTATTTTCGCCAAAACGACCGTAAACATAACGCCTTTGGCAGTTTCACGGCAAACAGTACGAAGTATCTTGACAGCAATTGGGTCATTTTTCATTTCATTCATAATATTCTTGTCGGTGGAGCAACTTCCACTTCTCGCTGGCCAGTGTTTTTACCTCCTTGTACGACATGACTTCTATAATTTGATCTACCCTGAATGCCCTCCGTTGTCTGTCTCTTCCCCTCTTTCCTTCAACCTTTCCTTTTATTATCATTTTCATAAGATTGTCATGTACAAGGTCGCCAAACTGGCCAAACATCATTTCTCTCCTAATTTTAACTAGATTTTGGGTAATATCCTGTAAAAATTTTCAAATACATATTAATTCAACATTTGTGTTTACTTCTGCTCCTAAGATCGTGTAATTTGTCTTTTAGTTAATTTAACATTATTATAAAAAAAAATATGGAAAATAAATGATGTAAAAAATATTAGTTTCCACATACCTACAACGAATGTGGAAACTAATACTTTTTTATACAACAGAAAGTAAAACCATGGATCAGTTATTGGAAATATCCAGCTTATTAGGTGTTCGTTTAATTTTACCTTCATTTCATCGGTGCCAATTTATTACCAACAATGTGGCGGAGTTTAAGAAGTCAAAGGTACCGCATGGTCAAGAGGACTGCATGGTTAAAATCAGTTTATACATGAAAGTGCACTAATTTGGATTTTCAGTGTGTGTAACTTGCAAATGCTACCTATTCATAGCTATTAAATAAGTAGATTATCTGTAAAAGGCAAAAAAAAAACAAAAAATCGCGCGCTGACTGAGACAATTCCTATTAATCATTTAAGCCTATTAAACATTTTAAGCCTTCACGTTTTCAAATGATTTTTTTCTGTTTCCTGGAATATCAACCAGTCTTTTGCATTTTATTTAGTTTAAATAAATTTTAACAGCCATGTTACTTTTAATTAATTAATTTCACGACTACATTCAGCCTATATTCATCAAAAGTTTTAAGTATGCTGACTTGGTCAAACAAAAATTTTTGGACATTCTTATAATATTTCCTTGAAAGAGGAAAGCAGTTTGTTTGAAAGTTAGCTAAACTAAGCGTTGTTATTTCTTTTCAATCTAATATTATAAATAACTATACTATATTTTTAACTACGTTTATATTAGTAAAAAATATTTATATAGCATCATTTAGTTTGTACGTATTTTGATGATATCATTTCTAATCTCTTTAGTATCTAGTATTACGCGTAATCTTACACGGAAATGCACAATATTTGTGCCGGAAGAAAGAGCCGTCTCCGAACAATGAGGTACGTTTATAGGAGTCATGTGTCGAAACCACGAACCGCAGGCACTGATTTATATGCACTGTGACCTGCAACTAACAGGAGAATCGTGGAAGTGCATCATATAATGGAAAACTTTCGTTTTGATACCTGCAGATAGAAAGTTTGCATGTCGAGCAATGATATTTGAGTATTTTCATTTTTACGTCACATAACAAATCTTTTATCCTATAGTCAATTTACGCATTTGGTGAAAATAAAATTAAATCAATAATGTAACCGAATGAAAGGAATTAATAAATAGTAGATTATTCAACATGAGGACAAAGTACTGTCTTGTGTCGCGGGTGATATATTGAACCCTGAGCGTAGCGAGGGACTGTAGAGTTAACTACCGAGCGCAGCGAGGGAGTTTAGAGTCAAGCAAAGATAGACTTTGTCCCAGCGGTGAATACTCTAATTTTCATACCTTTATAATGGCCTACTCGATAGTCGTGGCCCACTTGATTTTCGAATAAAACCGCCTTACAACGCCCATATTTGTTCCAAGTAAAGAAATTTTTGTACGAATTAGATTTTTCCATATTTAAATCACTTTACTTCCTAGGGAGTTTCATATAACATTATTGCATTGCCATAGCCCTCGAATAATAATGCCTTGTTCTAAGTTGAGATGGTATGATATATAATTTTGTTATTTTCGAGCTGGTGGTTATTTGTTGATTATTTCAAGATTTGGCGTAACTACCCGTCATTTTCGCCAAAACACATGCAGATGCTCGTACATCGTATTTCATAATATGTAGTGATCCAAGGAATTTACCCACTTTTAAAAACGAAACAGATGAGTGATTTTATTTTTTATACCGTTCTCGTCAAAAAGCATCAACATTTTCAAAGTATTTCATATACTACATACTTTACGATCAATAAATAATAATAATAATCAAATAGATGTAATTTGTGACGACACTTAAATGATATTGAATAAAATTATGTAACAAATAGAATGCGATTCACGGTTTGATATTTATTGAAATAAATAAAAACTGAAATATTTATTTCAGTACTAGGAACTAAGTTTTCGTTCGCAGTTTCCATGTACTGAACAGCGAGAGTGCCCTTTTTGGTTCTATGCGAAGGCGTTAAACTTCACGCAACTATACCTACTTGCCCAACAAGGACCCAGACCTAAACTCTGCAATGAACTGTCGTGAATAAACTTGGCAAGGGTCAAAAGTTATCTATGTAGCTAAGCGCTCTAATGTTTCATCTAAATGAAAATTATTACTGGAAATATTCAGTAATAATGCTTCGATTTATAATTAGGTATATCGTGTATTGACATCTCACCCAAATTAGAACATAAAAGTAAAGTAAGTATCCCGGAAATTATACGATTATACTACATAAGTCATTTCTAGTTTATTGATGCATGATTTTCAATAGAATTAATGATAGCAAATGAGACACCGCCGCGTTTAAATAGGAAGACTGAACGTTAGTGTTTCTCAGATCCTTTATACGTATGACACACAGACTGAAAGCTGTTCTTTGTGCCTTATGTGTCAGGCGAGTTCTTGGCAAATCAAAGCTCTTTGTTGGGAAATTACCATTACCTATCTTGTTTTATGACAATGTGGGTTAGGCAATGTTAACACTTACACACCTTAGATTTGTATATTGATTGCACTTATGTTGTTCGTAGTTAGTTAACTACGTTACCGAATTATGACTCGGTGTGAGCCTTTGCCAGTTTATTATTATTGCTTTATTTACATGGCAATACCGATACACGACTTAACAATTAAGTTTCGAAATTGATTTCATGGTGACATTACAAAGAAATATTCACTTTGTGTTTAAATTTAATGCAGTTGTTTTTTGTGGTGCAGTTATTTGTCTCATTTACTGGTCATTTCTGGAGCATGCATGAGTATGGCCAAATTTCAGTTTCAAGGGGATGTTCAATACTATTTATTTACCAAGGGCATAAATACTGCGTAAACATGGCGTGTGCAATTTTTTATGTTATTTGAATCGAAGGCAGTGGTAAGTAAAATAAATCAGTACTTTTAGTTAGTAAACACAAATAAAAAAAATTAAATCTGGGATAGATTAATTACATAACGTGAGATTGTCTGTTTAAAATTACGGGGTGGGTTTCACTCCATAAATTCTCCCCTTCCCACTTGGTTATATCTTTGCTATTATGTAAAAAATTATATGTATACTAATGTTATAAGTATTTCCAAACTATTAATGTGGTCTGTAGGAAAATTTATTTTGTCGGCTACTTAAAATCAAATATTTGTCAAATGATTTAAAAATAAATCAAAAGATTTGCCCTTTTTTTGACCGACGAACCAGACCGGAAGAAGTACTCAATTCGACGCGTATTTATATTTTTATGTGTAACATATCTTTTTACATATTGGTCCGATTTCAATAATATTTTTTTTTGGAAAGAGTATACTTCGAAATTGGTCCTATTTAAATGTTATCAAAATCGGCTGAGCCATTTTTGATAAATCAACAATAATGTGAAAAATGCTACATCGATTTGTGCGAAATATTCGCGAATTCTGTACACGGGTGAGTCAGTCATGCTGTTGTTTTGCGAAAAATAATTGTTTATTATTATATACTACGGGACTAATCGCGCACTAAAATTACGAGATAAATAAATACCTCCTCATCACTACGGTTCGGCTTTGTTATATCGACTGTGGTCACGGGTAGACTGATCG
Organism: Hypomecis punctinalis; assembly: GCA_949316475.1. Classification (NCBI taxonomy): domain Eukaryota; kingdom Metazoa; phylum Arthropoda; class Insecta; order Lepidoptera; family Geometridae; genus Hypomecis; species Hypomecis punctinalis. The sequence goes on from OX438800.1 coordinate 13,285,418, forward strand.
CACGATTAGTCCCGTAGTACAATAATAATGTGTTCAAATCGCGAAAGTTTAAAAACAATAATTGTTTATATTATTTTTGTGTGTTATTTTGTGAGTATGAAAAGTAAGAGTAGCAGCCCCCAAAAACATGTCTCAACTACCGGATGGGCCTACATAAGTTATCTCGAGATGAAAGCAAATTGACAGGCGCTGAGCAAAGATCTCAGCGCGCATCTTCACTGAAACGTGAAGTAGGTACGTGTGTGGAAATGACCGCGAACAAGGAAAGAAAGGATTCCGTGACACGACAACGATCTTTTTTGTTATATTCAAACTGCATTGTGCTTTTCAACACGTCCTGAACTTTTGAACTGTTAAATTAGCATAACAGTAAGAAATTCGCAACGGTAGGAAATGAAAGAAAGATGAAACTTATGATATTATTTATGTAAGCTTCTGTATAAAAATTAATTATGTCATGCACACTAAAATAATTTCGCTATTTTTTGTAGCAAACTTTTTTTATTTTTTACTCATTAAAGTTATAATTAAATAACTGATAATAGGTAAGTTAGCATATTTAGCATTGGGTCATTCCAGCGAACACGAGGTGAAAAAATAAATTACATAATTTGTGCTTGAATCTCTGACTACAGTAAAGTCAAAAAGCTAATTCAACAGAAATCGACCAATTATTTTCATAATTTAACGAATATCGTAATTTTTATTGTTTATTTTTTTATTTAAAAAATTGATTAACTCATTGATTTCGAGTCTACAAATGTAGTCGCCGTTAAAGTCATAAAAATTTAAGAACGCTGCCCAAGGGCGTTTTAAGAACGCAAAAATCTTTACAAGAAATAATTCTAAAATACCATTGGCATTTCAGAAAAATAAATAAGTATATTGTTGACCAGCATGTTGTGAGGCTGACTTTTCTTTAATTTTCATTAATTTGATTTTTTTTTCTTTTAAAGTGTAATTTAAGTGCTTGTCTAAACAGCTTAAAATGTCGTCTAAAGTTACTCGTCCCACCCGTCACAAATTGCTAAATAAATAAATCTTACTTCATAATAATATGATTTTGGTACACATTGCATATTGCTAGTTTAAAAATTAATTGGAATTTGAGCACAAAGGAGTTACAATGTCTCATTCGCGCTTTGGAATGACCCCATTAGCGATTATTATAAATAAAAAAATAGCCTATAACTAGTGTAAAAATCAATATATTTACAAATTCAATATAATCTCGCTGTTAAAATATCCATTTCTTGTTATTATGGCTAAATATTGCAAGTCCTTTTACACTGTCATTATTAATTATTAAAAGTATTAGGTATTAAAGCGCTTTCAGAGAGCACTTTTTACTGGCTCTACCGCACATGCAAAATAATTAGTTCTTACTTAGTTAAAATGCGATAAAATTTAAATAGATAAAAGAAGATAGGATAAAATAAACAAAATGATGTGCAAATATTATAGGTGAATGAAATCAACTTCACAAGGACGCAAAACATTAAGGGTTGAATGTTAAGTTGTATATTTTTAGTGAGTAAAAATACGATTAACTAAAAAACGTATTATTACTCGTAGGTAAATTAATCTCACCATCTTGTTTAAATGTAGAACAGGTTCTGGACCTCTGAATGTCTGGATGTGGACACAGGCAGCAAAGATGTGTGCTCGGTGACATCGCATGGAGTTTATATACCCGGCGTCTTTACCTATGAACTTCGGGCGACCCAGCGCAAGCGCATCCCGATGGTTTGGTTCCACAGTACATAAGGGCCTGCGCTGTAGCGAGCTTTATTTCCCGCACGCACACAAACAAACCATACTTATCACGCCATATTGAATGTGTGCGATACTCAGTTTTAGTTTCTTTTTTGGTTAATTTAAACAAAGGTCAGTAATTCTTGTGGTACAACGAGTAAAACTGCAGAATGCTACTTTTATCTACATAAAATGTATTATAAAATGTAGATTTAATGTAGTAATGTAAATGTATGTCCCTTTTATATTAAATCATGTTAATTACATAGCACAGACGTGGTCAATTTAAGATCATTTAAACATTTTAAATTTAAACCATTTAAAACAAATGTTTAAATGGTTAGAAATTTAAACCATTTTCATACCTTGACTAAAATATATTCCTTTATTGCCCTTGGGATGTAGTTCATTAATATTCCTTGAGGTTGTGTGCTGGGTCATTGTCAAGCAGGTAATACGAAAAGGATATTTTGTAGATATCTTTATTTTATTTTCATTTAACCATAAAACTACTAAAACCACCAATAAAACTGACTGATTCTACGATACTGAGTCGTCAGTATGGTGCGCCTAGCTTGCACATTTTACGCATCACAATCGTACGCTAATGGAAAACAAATTATAAACAATTTTGATGGGAATTGGGAATGCTAATCAAATTATTTTATTCAATTAGGATTACTCAATACCTGATAGCCCTTCAAGTAATTTTGCTATCCTAATTGCGATCTCTTGAAGTATGTCCCATAAAACATGATGCAAATTATGTGATTATTTCCAAAACGGCGCATATAATATTAGGTATTTATTAGAGAGCGAACCAGCTTAGCTCGGTAAAAAGATAAAGTCCGAATTTTTGAATTCTCGAAAATACCAATTACAAAGAAAAAGAACTATTTAGGGAACGTTTATGTAAATTCTAAAGTTATTCAAAATCGATAAACCGTTTTCGTCATTCGCATTTTATAGAGAGAAATGTAAAATAATTGTTCAAGAATATAAAATTTAATGGAGAGCAAAAACCGTATGTAGCAAAATTTAAAAAAAGTGATTTGCTGTACAGATAAATTTAAAATAAAAAACTCTATCCAAATAGCAAGTTTCATAAAATTCGTTACAGCTGTTTCCAAATCCGAATTTTGTTCAAACAAATACCTATATAAATACCAAGATTGCTCTTTTAAAGGTATAATAATAAAAATACAATAATTTTATACCTAGAAATCTTGAGTTTAAATTGAAAGTAAAGCTAAGATCTGGCTTTCTGCCCTTCAGATTTTATCAAACATCACCAACTACTGTCACCATACATTACCTAGAATTGTAGGTTGCGGATTATTCATCACTTCAAAGAAACTTAAAAAATATGTTTTTTCCTGTTCATATAAAAGATGTTTACGCTGAAAATAAAACAAATGTAAACAATATTGTATGCTCATTGCTCATGTACTCGAATAAGGAAGAAGCCAGATAGATTTTGCGCTCAAAAAGTGAAGCCCCAGAAACTACTCTGAAATAGATTAGTTTCTAGCAAGTTTTCTGTCTTCCAAAGCGGAATAAAGGCGGTTGTCGATATCAATTCAGAATAAAGAGCAATTTATTCTAAATATGCAACCGAAGGGCTATTCAAACAAAACCATAAACACGGTGTACAGAACCAAAATGGACTGATTTTATGTTCATCATTATGAATTAACAACTTTTACAATGAAGCTAAAACGGAATTAAAATCAGCTATCCTGTACTAAATTGCAAATTTGAATCGACAGGATGTATGAAACTGATGACATTTTTTCTCACATTTCGAGTTGCGAAAAGTAAAAGTTGTTCATCATGTGTAACCTGTAGACAAAATTCAACATCTGGACATATGAAAGCAAAACCGCCGTCTTACTGCACTGCAAAACGTAGGCCTACCCACGAAGGGTGATTGGGTCATTTCCACCACGCTGGCCCAGTACGGGTTGGTGGATTCTATACGTCATCGAATTTCTTCAATGGACGTATGCAGGTTGCCTCACGATGTATTCCTTCACCAAAAAGCCAGTGGTGTGAAATTCCGTACATAAATTCCAAAGAACTCATTGGTACAGGATCGGGATTTTGAACCCACGACCTCACGATTGCAAGGCGGCCGTCATTACCTCTTGGAAACCACGTCTTTTACACGCTTTTACAAGGCTTCGCTGACGCTCGATCAATAAAATGTGGAAGTTTTTCTGGTTTTCTTCAAGTTCAATGGCTCACGTTAAATATTGCACGGTTATGAGAACACAAAAGAAAGCGTCCTACGTGATAGCGCGGTACCTACCTGAGTTGATTGAGTTATCTGATATTAAAGCTTTTCAACAGTTTGTAGAAAACAAATACAATTATTTTATTACGTGTTGGCGCTATTTTAACCTGTTATACTGAAAATGAAGGTAAAACCGAACTTTGAACAGTACGAATTTTTCAATGGATCTGTATTTTCGTTCCAATGCTACCTGATTTTTACCGACTTCCAAAAAGAAGGAGGTACTATAATAATAACAAGTCATTTTATATGCCATAGTTTCCATTTCACGCTATCCTTTTTATACCTACTGCTGTTTTTATATTTCATAATTGTAAAAGGGGCCTCTCAATGTTGGCTTAGGCTCCATTGATGCCTAATAAAGAACCAGGCAAAGCCTGTGAATTCAATTGAATAAAGAGGAATAATAATAAATATTTTGGGACATCTTACACACGGCCTCTGACCCCAAACTAAGCAAAACTTGTGATATGGCTGCCAGAGACTGATAAACTACATATACTTATTTTTAAATACATACTTATATAGATAGTAACTAAATAACACCTAGACACAGAGCAAACACTAATGTTCATCACATAAATATTTGCCCTGGGTGGGGATCGAACCCACGCCTCTTTGATCCAGAAGTTAGGGTCACTAACCACTGAGCCACCGAAGCAGTCAGTTCAGTCAGTCACTTTGTTCGTCTGTATGTATTTTTTGTGTATGTTCATCGATATTTTCGCCAATTGTGAACCGATTTAAAAAATCTTTTTTAATTCAAATGGGTAAACTCCCGAGGTGGTCCCATTTAAATTTGATAGAAATCGATTGAGCTGTTTTTGATAAATCAACAATAATGGACATGGATGTCACATCGATTCGTAGAAACTATTCCAATTCTGAACACGGTGGAAGTCGGTGTTGCGATGTTTTGCGAAAAATAATTATGTATTGGATTATTCCGCAAATCAATCAAAAATTTAATTTAAGGGGTAGCTCCATTGAGCGACACCAGTACGAGGAAACAAAGCAAAACTTAAGTCTTGATTCAATTTCCAGTAAATTTTAATCAAGTTAACGATTTATTATCATCGAGGAGTGAACCGACTCTATTTCGAGATTGGCATTGAATTGAAATTTCCTTTTATCTCTAACAATCGCATTTTAGTACAGGTTTTATATACTTTTGAATTTATTGTCGTCGGCGATTTTTGGTGGTGGGAGTATTTCTCTCAAACCTTACTGGCGCTATTTATCAGTCGATTCTAATAAAATGATATTTAACCAAATAGTTTTACATCTACGAGTATAATTATATAGACTGTCTCGGTGGCTCAGTGGTTAGTGACCTTGACTTACAATACAATAACACTTTATTGACAACACAAGAAATAAAACATAACAGAAGAGGAATGAAACGACAGAAGAATGGTAGAAAAGTCGGTCTTATCGCTACAAGCGATTTCATCCAGACAACCTCTAATGTATGGAAACGTGTTATTGACATGGACGGTGGTGTAAACATAAATGAATAAAGTAGAGCTATAATTATCCAAAAAACAATAAAATACACTACATAATAATAGGCGTACACAAATACTTCTTATAATACATAAGTACAATAAAAATAAACCTACTTACATACATAAATAAATACAGATAGCTAAAACGTAAGCGATAAGTAATATCAGTTATTAAGACAGCTTAGCAAGATAGTATTCCTTGACCTGAGTCTTGAAAGATTCAAAGCTCTGCGCACGTCTGATGGTCACTGGAAGGTCATTCCAGAGAGCCACAGCTCAGACACTGAAAGAAGAATCGTAAAAAACAGTATTTTGAGATGGAGTTGATAGAAGAAGATTGCTAGAAGACCTAAAATTGACAGAGTGACTGTCACAGAGAAAAGTGAAGCGTGAGCTTAAATACGAAGGAGAAGAAGGCTTAAAGAGAACGTTGTAGAAAAGGGACTTCTGGATCGTAGAGGCGTAGGTTCGATCCCCACCCAGAACAAGCATTTATCTGATAACCATAGATGTTTGCTCTGTGTCTGGGTATTATTTAGGTACTATCTATATAAGTATGTATTTAAAATGAGAATAACTATGTAGCATATCAGTCTTTGGCAGCCATTTCACGTGCATCATCATTGTGGATCTTCTCCCCCCGTGGTTGGCGGGAGTGAGGTTGCCAACTCGAGCAGTGTGCTCTTTTTGGCGGCTGGACGCCTCGGCCACTCTGGGCCGAGGGGCAATGTTTGGAGGGTGCGAGTACCCTTCCCAGTCCGCGAGGACGGGCGGCTTCTCTCAGCACCCTCGTTAGCCATCGGTATGGCCATCGTTGGCCACATCTTGGCTTGGTTCAGTGTTGGCCATCTTATGGCTTTGTGGAGTTTTGTTGGCCAATCTTTGGCTTGGTGGTTCTCTGTTCTTTGGGGCCTCATCTTCTACTTTGTTACCGCTTGGTCCCTCTTCGCTTCTCTCTGCTTCGTCGTCCGAGCCAGCCAGTAGGAGATCTCGAGGGAGGGCACGCCAGTTACGTTCGTCAGGGGGACGTGCATGGAGCGGCGCAATGTTATGCAGGTGGGGGTGTGGCCCGTTGTCAGCGCGGTCGAACATGCCGCGCGACAGACGAGCCACGAACTCCCCCACCGTCTCGATCTTCATGTCCCTGGCGATCACGTCATTGCGAACGTAACGGCCGGCTCCCGAGATCATCCTCAAGGAGGTGTTTTGCACCACTTGTAGCTTCTTCTTCTGGCTGGCTGTGCAGAGCGCGTACCAAGCGGGCGCTGCATAGGTCAGCCGGGTCCTTATATACATTTTGTATATTGAGAGCTTCGTCCTCAACGGCAGCTTAGACATCAACACGGGCCGCAGCAGCGCTCGAGCAGCCTTCGCCTGGTGCACGGCGTTGGTGGTCTGCGAGCGCATGCTCAGGGTCGCGTCGATTTGGACACCCAGGTACTTGCAGCTGCTTTCCCACTCGATGTCCTGTCCTCTAAGCTGCAGTGGTCTCTGGCACTGAAGCCCTCTCGTGCTCTTCCCGGTCATCAGCGCCGCCGTCTTTCCCACATTGACGGCGATCCGCCATTTGTCCAACCATTCTGGCAGGATATTGAGTATCCGTTGGGCTCTATTAATTGCCACATCTTTGCTTCTGGACGACGCGATGTAGGCGCTGTCGTCAGCAAAGAGGGCAAGGACGACTCCCCGTTCGCCTGGAAGGAGGTCTTCCAGGATCGGTATGTCGTCCGTGTAGGCGGAGTAGTAGAACGGCGATGTGCAACTCCCTTGAGGTACTCCCGCGGCGATTCTTCTGTGTCCGGAGCTGACGTTCTCGACGGACACGTAGAACTGGCGGCCTTCAAGGGATGACGCCGCGACTCGGACTAGCGCGGGCGGCGTCGTGGTGCGCATCAGCTTGTAGATGAGGCCCTCGTGCCACACCCGATCGAAAGCCTTCTCGACATCTAGGAAAACGGCAACGGAGTGCCGCCCCTGGTTTAGCTCGCTTGTCATATGGTGAATTACACGTGTCAGCTGGAGCGTGGTGGAGTGGTGTGCTCGGAACCCATGTTGCTCTTCCCTCGGTGTGATATGGGGACGCAACCTCCGTAGCATCAGTCGCTCGAACAGCTTCGACATGTGTGGTAGCAGTGTGATGGGGCGGTAACTGGACGGCTGTCTTCTGTCCTTGCCGGGCTTCGGTAGAACAATCACCTTTCCAGTTTTCCAGATCGAAGGGAAGTGTCCAGTCCTGAGAATTCCGTTGGACAACCGGGTCAGACAGACTAGGCCCTTCACCGGCATCCTCTTGAGGGCGGCGTTGGGGATCCCGTCATGACCCGGCGCCTTCTTCACATTCAGTCTCCTCACGGCTCGGACGACCTCCGCTGGGGATATAAAGTCCTCTCCTCTCAGCGGAATAGCCGGGGACTGAAGGAATTCTGCGACTTCCCGTTCGACCTTCAGGTGATGCTCTATGATGTCGTCTGTGGCTTCTTGTGGGATCGGGTGTAGTCTGAACTGATCTTGCAGATGATCAGCTAATAGCTCTGCCCTCTCTATGGCTGAGTAACGCCGTTGCCCTGCGCTGTCTAGCAGTGGGCAAACGGACGCTTTAGCCCGGGTCAGGTGGCGGTTGAGATTGTACAGATTGGTCTTGTCCTCTTCACACTGGGCGATGTGAGCATCCCAGGTGGTGCCCCTCCAGGCCCTTACCAATTCTGCAAATCTCGCTGAGATGGCGTTCAACTGCCTCTTCGTCCTTGGACAGCGTGTGTGGGACCACAACTGTCTGAGTTTCCGCTTCTCGTCGCGTACCGCTCTTAGGTTCGAAGGCAGCTCTTCGCGCCATCCCGTTGTAGGCGTTTCTTTCGTGGCTGCTTGCTTAGCTGCTGCAATCGCTTGGGTCAGCGAGTTCGCGCAGGCCTCCACCTCTTCTGCGTGCTCAGCTTTTCTACCGTTAGCGACTGCAGTGCTCTTTGGTATTTTTCCCAGTCCGTCTTTAGGGTCGGTGCTCGTGGCTGCACGCAGGACGCCTGTCCTCCGATTGTGATCAGCAGGGGGAGGTGTTGCTCATCGAGATCGTACAGTGTCTCTACGAGCAAGGGCACCTCGATCCCCCTGTGCAGCACGATGTCCAGCACGTCGGCACGGTGTCTGGGATTGTTGGGAACGTGGGTTGGTGTGTCTGGTCCCACCACTGTGATGCCTCTTCTCTCCGTCTCGTACAGCAGTCTTCTCCCCTGCGGTGTGTTGCTATGGGACCCCCATGCCACATGTTTGGCATTGAGGTCGGCCGCAAGCAGCGCTGGGGACCCGCCGGAGAATATGGCATCCAGGTCTTGGTGGGTCAGCGGATCGTTTAGTGGCGGTCTGTATCCGGCATATATGCCGGTCTCCCTTCCTGCCACCAGCGTTCGGATCCCTATCGATCTTATCTGCCGGAACGCTGGTGGGTCGAGCTCTTCGTGTACGATGTCCCTCCGCACCAGGGCTGCTGTTCCACGATAAGCTATGCCCCGGGGAGAGACCTCGTCCCGGCGGTACACCTGGTAGCCCGACATCTTGAGGACGTTCTTGGGGGTCAGCTTTGTCTCGCCCAGGAGGACAATGTGAATGTCCTGCGACCGGACGAGAGTTAGGAGTGCCGGGGTCTTGCCGCGTATTCCCCCAGCATTCCAATAGAGTATGCGAAGTTGGCCCCTATCCATAATAGAGTCCCTGGATAGTGGCCAATCCTCGCATCGCTGCTTCGCGGAGGTCTTCCCCCGCAGCAATGGCAGCGAGTAGTCCCACCAGGGCACCCATCATAGCGCAGATGGGCTCCCCGCGTTGGGCACTCGCCTCTGTCCCCTGGGTAATGATACGGGGGAACGCTGGCTTCGGCTGCGTCATCACCTGCGGTGGTGGCGGCGCTGGTGGTCTGAACCTCGGGCCACCGAAGCCCCGGGGTGCTGCTTGTACTGCATGGTAGTACGGCCATTGTTGCCAAGCGCCTGTCATAGGCCCCCTCATCACTGCTGCCGGTGGGGCATATCGGGGCTGTTGGTGGGGCTGCTGTTGCTGCTGCTGTGGTTTCATGGCCGTTGATCTCGTGGTTGGTGGATGCTGGACAGGTGCTATTTCACGTGCTTTGCTTAGTTTGGGGTCAGAGACCGTGTGTAAGATATCCCCTAATATTTATTTATTTCAAATCTTAACAATACTTGCGAGTAGGAATCAAACTGATCCAGAGCGAGTGAAAAATTCAGATCGAATATAGTAATACATTCTGTCAAAAAATATCGGGAATGGCTGATTTATTTATGGTTCCAAATTCAATTCTTTATTTTTTCCGTTTTAACGTGGAGTTTGAGTTGCATCTGTTATGTAGTACTTATGCTTATTTAGATTAAATACAGTCTCTGTCTACGAAATACAGTGTTGTTTTTAGTTAAGTCATAGCTAGTATGAATTGCAAATTTCATAATGGACATTATGGACTAAAATATCGTACAATGATTTTGTCATAAATTTTGCATCACCAATAGAATTTTTGTTTGGAGTCTTTGAAAATGTTACAATAGGCCCGCTGTGAATTGACTTTATCAAAAATACGTGGCACGTGCTTATAAGTACTACAAAGCGGTCAGAAGCGCTCAATATGTGACCGAAGATTTGCCTCTCTAGTAGGCTATCAACGTCTCCAACTGAAGTTAACATCCCAAAAGTGAAGGAAATAATGATTGAAAATCCTCATTAAAGTTTAAGAGAGATAGCTGCTGAACTTATCGTGCCTCAAGAGTCAATCCGTATCTTTTTAAATAATCACTTTGGTAGGATACATGTTGCCGCTCGGCTAGTCCCAAAAGAGCTGAATTTTCTCAAAAACTACCTAACTGTGTACCGAACATTGTAACATAAGTAATATATTTTATAATTTATAATCTGTTCTTACTTAAGAACTAAATTCCAAATTGTATAATTTTAATTTTATTAATCTTTTGGCATTGTATATTTATCACATTAATTTGATGTATTTTTTTTATTTAATTTTTTTTTCAGTTTTCTGTTACTTTAAAATTAAATTTTATTCAACACGTTGGTAGACGTTAGCATCAGAAATTAGAATTTCTTGTCCGGGTGCTAACACATCTTTATATATTTCATGTATTTTGGTGTCAATAAAGATTATTATTATTATTGAGTCGAAAAAAAAACCTCAAAAGCATAAAAGTCGCTGAGGATATACTAGAATGAGTCAATTTCGACCCAACATTTATTAAATGCATTGTTACTGGTGACGAGACGTAGGTTTACAAGTTTGACATACAAACTAATATGATTACCACTTCTTGGCACCCGTTTTCATCTCTCATAGCACTAGTCATGTGAATGCGATCGAAACTATAGTAGAACGTCTATCTATTTCGTAGTGTGAGTAATAAAAAAGTTGAGTGAGTTAAATAATGTGTAATAACCACATTAGTTCCTAACCACTCGTTTTCAATCCCTGGTGGATTGAAAAAAATGGTATCTAAGTACTCAATAGCCTATGAAACAACTTTTACTTCACTTTTTATATATTTAAGAAAAAAATAGGTTTTAGAAACTGTAGTTTTGAATTTGTAAAAAAAATAAAAAAGATTTTAGGGCCTGTAAAATAGTATGAGCAAAATTTTATCTGAGACTACAATTGCGCACACAAACCATCTAGGAGAAACATCTGATATTTCTCACTCGCACTTGCATAGTTACAAAATGAGGAATTCCTTATCTCATCAGATTACGAAGTCAATTAGCTTATTTAATAATGTAGCACTTAGTATACCTTCCGTAATACGAAGCCCTAATAATCTGAGGTTGCGCCTGTTCGATGTGTAAATGGAACCTTAATTAAACCTTTATGCAAATTAGTCAAGTTTCTTATAAACATAGAGTTTCCAACGGGAAAATTACACAAAGCTGTCATAATGTAGACAGGCTAATGTTTAAAGAGCGAGGAATAATTTTGTTGTGAAATTCTCATACATTGGTCCGCCGTCGCCACACACGCTGACCCCCGGAGCCTGTTCTGCGTGTGGCATTTGATGAATCCAATAAAATGTGTAGAAGTATGTATTATAAACATTTATTTCGCTTTACTAGGCTTTGCCAACATTAAAATTAACTCTTCGCGATTAAGTAAAAATATGCAGAAGGCTCGAGCAGTAGGCTAGAGCAAATAAAAAATTCAAGAGAGAATGTTGTGAACAAACAAGTGAGGCCGACCAAAACTACGCCTCGCCGTGTAAAGACAATCGCACACACATCAACGTACAAGGAAACTACGCCTTGGCTTGTCAGTCGAATCATGGCGGCGCAGCAGTGACGCACTCACACATGTATCAAAAACCGGCTTCACTTGACTGTTCAACGACGTTCCCTCTTGATTTTTTTATTTGCTCTGAGGCAGTAGGTAGTTATTTGCAGATGCTGATAATTTTGTATTTAAGTAGTTTTCATCCAAACTTCACTGCGTTTGATCACAACTTTGCTGATGTTTACCTACACGGTTATTTCAAAGATTATTAAAACTTTGGTTATATTCTTACGAAGACTCCAGATTTGAACTAATATGGTCTATTTTTAGGGAAATAAGTATCGGGATACAAGTCTCGAGCAAGATTTATAACATAATTAAGCTATTATAAGTCACAAGTAAAAATTCCACATCTTCGCAAACTATCTGGCTACCAAGTTGCCCTTTGCTCTATGCCCTTACCAGCTTTATTACTTTGTAGTTGTTCTACAAACCAAAAATGATTAAGCTAAAACGATTTGAAATTCTCTACATAATATATTTTAATAACCATCTAGCTATCTGATAAGATCTCGCATATTTGTGATGCCCCAAATTAAAGATTAGTTTTATTACTTGGTTTGTAAGTATGTATGGTGGTATGAGGTCTAGTTGTCTAGAATTCTAAATTGATCAGACACCGGCACTAATAAACATCAAATACTTAACCGATATTATTTCAGATAGCGTACCACAGAATGCACTGACTTCTAACACTCCATTGCGCTTGACTGATCTGGATCTACCGAGATTCTTTGCTAGATGAGCATTATGGGATATTTAGAAAAGTTCTAGTCTCATTATAAAAGCTAACGTGATTCTCGCACGTTTCTTTTAAATTATAAAATGTTAGGAATAGGAAAATGTATCACGTTAGTAATTTTGTTGTGTTATATTTACTTACTTAGTAGTTTCGTTTTCGTTTCGTTGCCCTTTTCTTCTATCGTACGGCTAGACAGACGCGACCAAAGCGCCACCCTTTTATGGTGGACATCCCACGCGTTAGAACCAAGAGAACCGTTTTGAGTCCACATTCCTCATACCAACTGATAGAATGTGGAACGCTTTGCCTGAGTCTGTCTTTCCGTTAAAGTACAATGTAGGTGTCTTCAAATCTCGAGTAAATAGGTATCTTCTGGGTAAGCGTGCTACATCCTAGACCGCATATCTGCGGCAGTGTGTAGTCAAACGAAAAACTATTTGAAAAAAAAAAGGGTGCGCTCTTTCGCTTGCACATTGAAGTCCTCATGATGTAAAAGATCCGTATGATCTAGGTCGCATATCAATTGAGAATTGTTAGATTGCATTTTTCTTCTAATTGTGCGAAATAGGCGTGTGTTAAACGTCTAGCATGTTTAGGTCTAATCTAGGTACACACTTAGTATTTTTATAAAAATCCACATCCTTTAGAAACTGGCGCATCAGGGTCTTTGGCTAATAAGCTGTCAAGTGCGTGTCGAGACACGCGTAGAGACATCCGTAGTTGGTGACAATAATTATGAAGATGATGATAGATAACATTTTTTTTAAATTTGGTTTTTAATTGTGGAAGCTTTCTAATGTTCGGACGGGCGGACGAACGTGCGAACAGAAAGACGAACGGACACAAAGAAGTTATAAGAATTTTTCGTTTTACTACGGAACCTTGAAAAGTTTCATTATATTGTAAATACATTAGTAGATTTTAAATTTTTACAGTTCGATATAATTATGTTCCTGTAACCAGATAAGGGGTGGTACTCAAACGAGTTTGTGTTGCTGTCTGTTCTACGAAATGTAATTAAATTGTGCAGATAACCGCCAAGCACGCAACTCTGCATCGACGCCCAAGAACTTGTAACAGTAATATTGTAACTAATCCTTGTCATAATTAACATTTCAAATCCGTAATAAATAAGAACTCAAACAATGTGGTAACCGTAGAAAAATAGTAAACTAGTGTATCGTCATTCTAAGTAATTTTATCTGTTATCAATTACCTTTCTTTTTAAACTACGTACTTGTAATTAGTACCTAATTTACTTACTTATCCTTAACTCAGAATTTATTTATCAGGACGTGTACAGGTACTGTAGTACAACAACATGTTTTATTTTTAATTTAATATAAGTACAATGCAAGTGTGTAAGATGTCCCCCAATATTTATTTATTTTATTTAATGCATTGGTCGTGCTAGGGTTGTAAAATCTACAGAATATTGATGCATGTATGCACTGTATCTAAAATGTATTATAAACGAAAAATATGTGATTTTCAAATATAAAAAATATCATGGTGACTAAATTTAACTTTAAATAAGTACTCATTAACTTTACACCGCATTTTAGGGTTCCGCATCTCAAAAGGAAAAAACAAAACCCTAATAGGATCACTTTGTTGTCCGTCTGTCCGTATGTCAAGACTCTTTATCTCGGGAACGCGTAAAGATATCGAGTTGAAATTTAAACTTTATTCGTAAACCTATGAATTATTGCAGTTCTGTAAAAGAAAAGCTTCTCAGTTACCGTATAAAAAAGTTAGAGCCGTTTATGTCGTAAAAACCCGCATATTTCGACACTCACAAAAATCAAAACCTACAGGGTACTTCCCGTTGACATAGAACTATGAAATTTGGCGAGAAGCATTCTGAAAACTGTACATTTTTATTTAAATCACAAAAATAGGGCCTACATTCACAAAATATGGGTTGTTAATTCAAAGTGAGTAAATCGTATCATGTAAGGTATCATATAAAAGAACTTCATTAGAACATGCTAAAACAGATTATTAATTATTTTTAAAATGTGTAATTTTTTTAATGTATGACGAGAAAAGTGAAGAAAAAAAACTTTTTTGTCGATGATATAGTACTAGCGGCCGACCCGGCTTCGCACGGGTAGACATAAATAGTTACTACAGTAATCTAGTACTAAATATAGCCTATGTTACTCAGTGATAATGTAGCTTTCTAATGAAAAAAGAATTATTAAAATCGGTCTAGTACTTTTTGAGTTTATTCGTTACATACAAAAATACAAATCGTTCCTCTTTATAATATTATATAGTGTAGAAGATAGTGTAGATATAGATTTTGACAACTTACTTACCAATTTTGTGAAATATTTCTGGATTTGTACGGAATTTTGCAAGAAAAAGTAATAAAATTCGAGTTTACAGCTGGTGGCACATTTATCTCTTTAACTGTTCCAGCGTCCTCCGTAATTTCATGCCTGTAAGCGCGTGCACATTATATTATGAAGCTTGACTTTTGTAGGAATTGTAGGTGTTCTCGTCACATTGAGCCTGAACCGTGCAAATTTGTGAGGTTAATGTGCTCTTTAGGCGTCATTGTGTAGTGTAAGCGACATTGACGATAATGACTACAACTGTAGAGCAAATCATTCAAACGGGTAGAGTCTACATTGTACGATATATTTTGTACGATACGAAAACCGAAAGTAAGTGATATCAAAAGAATATTTTGCACAAGTAGGTATATAGTAAAGTTGTAATAGTAAATACACATCTTATTGGGTAACGTTTTATTAATAAACCTAAATTAAAGAATATATTTACAAAAGTATAAAAATGAACACAACACGCAGAGTAAGTTAACGGTATCACAAAAGTGCTTCACCTTATATTTGTAATGGTAAAAATGATGTCCAATGCTTATGCCCTATAACTAACGTTCTTTAGAGTTTGAATATTCATTGAAAGTCCATCATTACTTACGTCTATCTTATGGGTGAAGGTAATTGAGTATTATATTATTTGAGTATAAATTATCAGAAATAATTTATTATTACAAAAACTTCTGTCGAGAATTTAGTCAGCTATCTAACAATTGTACTATTTAAGTCCTAAGTACTGTTTTAGCTTACTTTCACTGTAGCACTTATCCAAACCTAAGACCACGATAGTATGGCGTAATTTTCCGATCGTAGCTCAAGTTGGATATAGAATCTTATACTATTAATTGGCAATACTGTCTGCTGATGACAAAATGTTAGATTTAATCTACGCAGTCGTTTTAACGATCTCTATTAGAGATATATTTTGAAGTGTCCATGATGACAAGGGAATTCACTGTGTACAGTTCACACACTGCTTATTGCTGGTAGTACTGTCCTTTGTAGTCAAGGGCAGCTTTCTCTTCTTGCTGTCTGGCGGCCTCGGGGTTATTCTTAGCTTCCAATGCGTTGCGCTCCTAAAATGAGGATAAAAATGAATGTTAAAACGGCATTGTAATAATATCAGTATACCTACATTCACAATCCGTAAAAAGTAGCTATGCATATTCAAGATCAGATCAGATTGCATTGGATTTGAATAATAATAAAATTTATCCAAATTAGCAAGAGTAGTAATTTTATTAAAATCGCATTACAATTCTGTTTTGTACTGTACCAGCCACTTTATAATAGTCCACGGCAGGATGTAGCCCTACCCACTAAGACAATACTGTACCAGCCTTTTTTGATAGTCCATTACAGGACGTAGGCTTACCCACGAGGGGTGATTGGGCCATATCCACCAGCTGGCCCAATGTAGGTTAGTGGATTCACATACGCCATCGAAATACTACGGATAGTACATAATTACATAATACATACAGTATCTAAAATTTATTTATCGACTACAAAATAAAATGAAGTTGCAAACAAAAGACTTCACATCACATTAAATGTGGTTATGGTAAGGAAACGTTCAAATTTTAACAAATTAAAAAAAATAATTAAACACGCTTAAAACCCTGTTTAACCGTGCAATGTGTACTGTTAAACTTTGTCTAAAACTTATGTGGTAAGACCGTTAATGTCTTAATCAAGCGGAAAAAATCGTAATAGCTTACCGCGTTAGCTTTAATTCCAGCGTAGATCAGATCAAGACCCTTCTGGATTTCAGGTGAGACAGGGGGAGGGGTGGGGATGTGGTCGCCAGACACCCTGAAGCCGTTTTCGTCAGCGGTATACTCTACGGTGATGATCTGACCGTCCGGGGCGGTGTAGGAGTAAGAACCAGCCTGCACGAGGGCGGGCACGTCATTGTTTTCACCAACACCCTTCAAGTAACCTTCCTCATGAGCCTGGATGTTGTTGCCAGTCTCGTACCTGAAACCATTCAACGTAAAACTCAACTCTTGAACCGTCTAAAATATTATGAAACGGTAGCAGCAATGACGAAATATCATCTCACTTCATTTAGAGTTATAAACTTTATTCGCATCCAGTAAATATCTTTCATAATACAACATTACAACATTATTCAAATTGAACTTCCGTCGAGTAAATGCACTCATAAAGAACATGCCGCGAGTGCTTAACTGTGAGAATAACATCGCAGATTCAATAATTAAAATCTATAGTGATTTTAATTTTGCGACAACTTACGCGGTTTTGTAGCTGCCGTCGGTGCCTTGTTCCTTGTCGAAACGGATGATGGGAATGAAAGTGGTGGTGTCCAGCTGTACTTTGGGCCTGAAGTCCTCGATTTGCCTGGCTTGTGGTTGTTGTGGCTGGTAGTTGTTGTAGTTCTGTTCCGCCGGCAGCTGGTCCTCGCCTTCCTCGGGCTTCAGCGATACTCTCCGCTGAGGGAGAGCTGTCGCAAGGGACAGCACGGCGACGGAAACAACCTGGAATTCCCAAAATGAATCATGAGCAAACTTGACATTTAGTAAATTGTGTAATATGATGTCAGACTGAAGAGCTTAATAATATTCGTTATGTCGTAAGATAAGATGGAGCGGATACAATAGGCAGCATCTTGTGAAACCGGCTCGTTCGACACGCAGGTTGGGCGAAAGTGGGCCCTCGTATATGTATTGGCACTTACGGTTTATGTCTACAAGAATGGCTTTGTTTTCATTGAGATCACTTAACTCTTGGTTACGCTTTGTTAACATGTTAACATTGCTTATACGGTGTTACATAATGGTGGGTGTATTGAATTTTTCGGCGTCGGCGTCTTTAACGCGTACTATACCAGTAGCAACAACTATGCGATTATGGTATTACATTACACTACCATTATGTGTTAGGAAACGTTTCGTGACATATGCTATTGAAGCAACTGAGATGAAGACATCCAATTAGAATCCAATTCAACTATCTTGCAAACGTTAAGGTTTACGTTTCACTGATTACACTAATGTACCAGTCCTTTAGATCGCGTAATAAGTATTATTAAAATCAAATGATGCACAATTCTGTAGTATCTGCTTGACTGAGTCTTTACGTTACTGTTATGCGCATTCGTTTACAGTCAAAGTTAACTCCACGCAATTAATCATTAGAGCACGTAATAGTAATGATTCATCACTTATGCAAAATGATTTAACTGTCTGTCAACATTAATCTTTTTGTGTAACAAATATAGGTTCAGATGAATGTAATAGCTAGACTTGAAGACGCAACCTAACCTTCCACCTCTGGATATTTGGTTACGACCTAGAATGAAAGTTATGCAACTTGTTGTAATATGAAAAAACAAGATCGAGACTTGTAGAAATGGGGTTATGTATATCAATTATTTATGTGTAATGCTATAAATCTAAACCATTGCATATGAGATGATAGTGACGTTTGCTCTATATTTGTAACTCTTGTGTCTCTTCGTAGGTTGTAAGATTCTATGTGGGGAATTGAATTTATTATATCTATCAATTTTTAATTTCAACTGAGTATGAAAAAGCAGTTATACACAAATTGTAGAAAAAATATAGCGAAATGTAAAATTTGTTACACAACATACTTTGAAAAGTTGTAGGTACAATAAGATTTATACGCTACGAAAAGTTATTAAAATCTTACTGAAAAAATCCATCGATACAAATTTAATTGATTTAGGTCCGACTTAAAAAAATATTCATATGAGATATTTGATACTTTAGACATATTCACAAACATACACTTCACCTGCCAATTTTATCACTGAAAAGGTTCAGAGTCAAGAAGTGGGTAAAACTAAATGCATTTCACACACATAAAAGATTTTTAGGCACATAATAAGGAGTCCAGACTCGTAGTTATACCGCTTTAGAATGATTAATGCTGTACATTAATCATTCTAAGAATTCAGGCGATAAAAAATTAAAAATATTCAGTAAATTTAAATTAACTATACCTTAGTATAGTAATAATTTTTTAATTCTTAAATTGAAGTGTAAAAATTAATTGCCATTCTTCAGTCCTAAAATATGTTGAAGGTTACACAAACTCAAAACATGAGAAAGTAATTTAAAATACACACAGAAATTAATATACATGTGTAAATTAAATTATACCTAAACAAAAATAAAGGTAACCAAGAATCAAATTCAATCAATCAAGTCAGCGTTAAATCAAAATGTATAACTTAACAACGATTAAGAACGAGCTTTACCCACTCCAACTACAGCAACACATCATTTAAATATGCACAAAAAATCAAGTGAACTCAATTTGTCACCACAAAAAAAAATGTAAACGAATAAGGAAAATATATTAAACTAAATAAACTGAACCATCAGTTGCATGCAAAAATAAAAGCAAAGTACGCTCGTCCTTAACGCAGCTTCAGTAATCAAGCGCCTAATGTAACGTTGGAATTCGGGGACGAAGGCATTTAAATGTCGAAGTTCACACACTCCTCGCTGACCTTATTCAGACCCGCATCTCGCAAGAACTGATCATCCTTCAAACTGGAAAGCACTCCTAGTAGATTCACCGCCGGCACGTGCGAGCTAAATAGACGAAAGGTGAAAAGGATTAACCGATTAAAAAAACCACTGCACTCACCAGGAGTTTCATTTTTGTGTTTATGAAGTGACGTGCAGCGACGGGGCACGTGGACTGGCGTGAACTATGTCAGAGTGGTAGTAGTGCGCTTGCTTTTATACCACACCCCAGCCACTAGCTCGCTCTGCCTTTCGAGCCGGGCCACTGCAATGCGCTGCAGACGCGACCGATCCCAATTTTTTGATTTCTATTTCCGATAGGTATCGAAAAATCATGACATTATCAATCTGCTGCTATTCAACCATTATATCCTATCATGACATCTCAAGCTTTCTACTTGCCTCGTTAGAGGCGATTGAAATGAGGCTTCACAGCGTAACTTATGGTATGTTATAATGTGTAAACATTGAGAGTATGAGCAACTGGCTGTTGAACATAAATCTCTTTGACAACCACTTCGAAGTGCTCTTGTTACGATAGAATTATTGACAGTGTAAACTCTTATGTCTTGTTTTTAGACACGTAGCGTAACTCTATTTAAATACTTTCATTATAAGAATGTAAAACGTTTTAAATATTTTAGAATTAAAATTACCTTTTTTCCTTTTTGGGCGTTAGTTAGTAAAAGTTACAATGTACCTTCAACCAAACAAATATTCTATTGTCTTACATATTTGGGCATTTCATTTATCTATGAAGTAACATGACACCCACCTATATCGATTGATGGTGACCTCGAATCTTCTCTTGTAGGGCACCTTTATATGCAAATTAGTTTTTGAGCTTAGTAAGAGAGTTAAGCCTACTCAAGAAATTCTTTGCAGCACAATAGTATTAAATGTTTATTCATACAATACTTATATTATTACCTATCTAATTACAGACTACAATCAGCAAATACAACTATTAGGTACAGGGACGAGAGTAGGTTTTATCTTGCTGAAAATAGTATTATCATCGAACCATAATCATAGCTAAACAATTCGTTTATTTTCTGAAAAGCATTATCACTAGATTATTTGTAAGTCATGTTATTCCAATCGAAAAACTAACGTAGTTTAACCAGGTATTTTAAAAGTTGACGTCCACAAGTGGTATATTATTCAGGAGAAAAATCGAACCAAGATGATATATACGTCATTTGAAAGCTTGTGTTATGGGTTTCTCAAAAATATATAATTTAGATTTTTTCATCCCTCCATTTTTTTTAAATGTGAATAATAAATTGTATGAAAAATAACAATACAGCTTATTATTTTTTCTAGTTTAGTAATGATAAAGTGTTTCTATCGTTATTTTACTTGCATTCGTAGCTGATTCTTCCACATTCATCTCTTAATGTGCTAAAATTAAAAGTTATAACCTACCGGTGTGACCAGTTAGTAGGTACAATGTGACTAAAAAACACTTTAAAAGTGTGTCTAATTGATAAAAATGCTTTTATTTAACAATTAAGAGGTTACTTAATCAGGGTTGCCAGAGAAAAACTACCTATTGAGCAAAATATATTCTTTTATATTAATAAATTCAAAATTATTTTTTAAATAATCGGAGGGCTCTTTTTTGTTTTTAACTGTTGTAACAGACTCAGAAAAATATGAATTTTCTCGAAATGTAACGAGTGTTGTGGTTAGAAATTTGGATTATTATTATACCAGCCTCCATACATTTTGTGGACATGTCCTTTACGTATGTTTTAGTCGAGTAATGTTTTTTGTCTATTTTATTTCACAATAGTAAGTTGGAAGCCATTCATTACCCTTAAATCTGATAAAATTATATCTTTGGAAGAAGTAATATCAGCCTGATTTGCACTGCGCCAGCGTGGATCATATATTACAATTATTGCTTTATGTAGATAAACTCATGGTGCAACAGAAAAGGCCGACCGGCACAGTGTAGTGCAGTACATTGGCCATCATTTAAGCATTTTCAGAATCCTGTTTACGTCCATACCTGCTATAGTTACACTTTAATGAGTTACAGTATAGACGAACCATATACTAAATGGTTCGTTATAATTATGTTTATAATTATTGTAGTAGTATTGTAGTAGTGGGATTTAGGGTTCACCCACAAGTATGTACAGTCCACGGACACAATGTATGTTACATAATAACAGTTAGTTATAAGTATACTATAAAAACTGTATTACTGTACCTATTTCTGTACATACCCATAAGAAAAGTCAAATAAATAAATTTATTTATTATTATTAAATTTATTATAATAAACTTATTATTATTATTATTATCGTAGTAACGAACATCGTTTCTCTCCTGCAACAGGAGGTATATATAGCACGGGCCAAAGCCAAGTGCATTCTTAAAATTTAAATTTATATATTTAGTAGTTTTATACCTACGCTAAATTTTTAAATACATAAACACGATACTGTTTATGAATTTAAAAATTTCCGCACAATTCTGCAGGTGTTTAGTATAGCAGCTTTTTGTAAGAGGATGTAACTTGTTGATGGGATTCCTAGTGTATTTAAGCTTGTGTGGAGTGTTTTGGGTCGTTGGTCCGTAATAAGTTTGTTATTTACTATAACTCTGCGTTGATCTGCTATGCGTTGTTCAGAAACGTGCGCAATGTTTGGGAATTGTTCTATTATACTAGTGTGTAATGGTTTGCGGTATGCTGTTCTGTTTGATTCTAGCTCTGTAATTCTGTAGTAGTGTCTCATGATAGCTTCGTTAACTTCGTCGCTCCAACGCATTCTAGTGGTGATTTGTGTTCCGGTATTAGTTATTGTCTGTGATAAATCAGTATGGTCCTGGGATATTTTTGTAGGTGTAATTTGTGTTTCTAGTTGTTTTTTTACATCAGTTTTTATTTTTTGCATAGTGTCCTCAGATAACAATTTATTTCTTATTATGGCTCGTCTTTGGTCTCCTACACGCTGCTTTGAAACTTCCATTTCTGGAAAATTTTCTATGAATTCTTTGTGAAGTGGATCTAAATATCCGCGTGGTTTTGTTTCTAGTTTAGTGATGGTTAAATATGTGCGTATTATGAACTCGTTCATCTCTGGCGTCCACTTTTTTCTCGCACGGGAAACTCCAGTGGTGGGCACAAGATTGTTGGCGTATGCCTCTTGTGCAACATCCTCTGGGTTTGTAGAAACTGATGAAGCACGGGATCTTACTTGAATCTCGAATGAAAGCGGCGAACTGATGGGAGATTCAAACAAACTTTGCGTGGATGAAGGTGATAATGATTCTTGTTGCATTCTTTGGTCGGCTGTCGCATTTACCCTAACACCCCGCGTACAGGGTGCAGAGCTAACGGAGGCCCGCCTGCTCGACTCTCCGCTACCGATGGATTATAATTATGTAGCGCTCGTAGCGTAGTTTGATTAGGTGATTGTCAGCGATCACCGAAATTAAGCAACGTTCCGCACGGTCAGTATTTGGATGGGTGACCGCGGGTGGCATTGTCCAACTGAGCGCTACCGTGGCTCGGATGACACGTTAAATTGTAGGTCCCGGTTGTTTTAACCGTTTAGCCATGTCAGAGGCCTTCAGGCGGCCTAAAAACTCTGACACCAGGGCTAGCCACCCGGCCTATACGAACTTACTTACTTACTATTATGTTTAATAACTTTTTGTAGAAAAAAAAAGAACAAATTACACAAATTCACAGTTGTTATACATCCTGCCGGGTTTACGTCTGCGCGCAAACCGCGCTGAGAATTTGAACTAAATCGTATTTACACAAAACTGCGAAATTTTTCTGTAGAGATGTTTTTCTCTTGTGGTCACCAGTATTTCCGGTGTTTTATAAAGCCGACATTACATAAAACCTAGGCGTGTTTCCCTTGTCAGTTTAGCAACATTTAGCATCTGTTATCAGGGATTGCACAATGGCGAGAAGGTGCGTTGTAATGATGGAGGCAGTGATTAAAGTTGCAAACTTCCTGGACATTATGCGGTGAACCATATGTGTAGCGCTCAGAATAAGTAATAAGAGCAAGACGTGCGGCTCCATTATAATCTTCCCAAAATAATCTCGAGGTCATTTGTTTCCAAGACTCTTATATAGGTTTCATATTCTAAGAATCAGTAGACAATACTATTTAGGTGCATTTTCATTTCACAGCGGGATCAATTCGTTTTGGTGGCAGCGTTTTGTGGCCATATCATTTTAAATCTATAAGATTCTATAGACAACGAATAAAACAAGACTCTGTTATCGTCTTTCAGTTTATTTTTTCATAAATACGACATGTATGGATCTCAGTCATAAAAAATAAGATAAAATCATTGTATAAAACATTGTCTGATTATTAATTTACTAATTAAAATATTTTTCATGTGGTTGGTACTTTTTCCATGAAGTCTATAGTACTTAAATGCTCTTCAAAAGTTTAAACTGCGGTTAAGTTAACAGCTTTTTCATTTTGGTCCCTAAATAAAGAGCTATTAACACACATCTGGTCTGTACCCGTAGTGTGTATTAAAATCAGTAGAGGATCTCTACTAGAGGCCTGTGCCCCCTCACATCTCCTCTTTATCTCTTTCTATAGATTTTTTCGGTACTATGCATGTCGGAGTCGAAGGTTCATCTATTTTCCGATCAGCCGGAAATGGATGAAGCTCCGATAAAATTGATGACTTCACGACATAGATAACCATCGGGCTGGTAAAGTGGTAATGTATCTTATATCTTCTTCTCTTAATCCCCACTCAGTTACTGCCCTGCCCTGGTCACCTATTGATATCCGTCTAGCCAAACAAAAAGGTGGTATCAAAAGACTTTACATAGGTTGGCTTGTGTGTTTTATTTATGAGGAATAAATACAACGCTGATTTTAGTTCATTTCTTCTGTGATTCTATGAAATAGTTTTGAAATAATACAAATAGTTTTGTCACATATATTGACAGCGTTTTTACTACTGGAAAAATAACTTAAATTTTTCCTCAACTGTGTTACTGCATATTCTAGTTTATATCGTTTTCTTCGACGAGGGTGCGTGAATTTATTCCGGCAAACCTATTCATGCGCTTCACAATAATTATCTACTTATGGACTAGATGGTACGTACGTACATAATTCAATGTAAGTAAGTATACGTACTTTTTCAAATGACAAATAAATAATCAATATACAAAGCGTTGTTTTGGAAAATGTATTGTTGGATTTGGTTC
Source organism: Hypomecis punctinalis (assembly GCA_949316475.1). Lineage (NCBI taxonomy): Eukaryota > Metazoa > Arthropoda > Insecta > Lepidoptera > Geometridae > Hypomecis > Hypomecis punctinalis. Next base: position 13,310,130 of record OX438800.1, read on the forward strand.
CACAGAAAAAAATATCCGTAATAATGAGCATATACCATACGCCTCTAAAATGTAAACTTTTTGGAAACCAACACTTTGTAAATTGATATGGTTACAAATTTATCGAACTTGTAGATTCGATGATACAATTTTATCATTTAGAATTTACCTAACTAGCCAATTTGGTTAATTATTATTTATTTACTAAAACAACCTCTTTAAATGAAAATTAATTTGGTTCTCCTTTTAGCACGACACGTGCTGTCAAATGTGACAGCAATATTTTAAGCGGCTGGTAAAACGTTAGGGCTATGAACATTTACCATATTTCTTATTGTTCAGTTATACAGGGTGATTACTAAACAATTAGCATCTTTTTTTTTATTCTATGGAACAACAATTTTTTTTTTGTTTTGACAAACGTCGCAGAACATCAGAAAGTTGTTAGTTTTGATATACAGAATAAGCCCCTAAAAGGATTCTTATTGTTTACCAATCACCCTGTATACCATTGCGTAATTTTGATAAACATAATTATTACACCTATGAACAAATGATAAGAGGAATAAGAACAAATGATAATATAGAGTTAATAGAAATTAAAGTCATTAGTTTTTCGAAACGTTTGCTTATTTTGAATAGCTGAAGCTTATTTAATTTCCTGTAAAAACGTTGAAATATTATCATTAAAAGTGGCATGTTTACATGTAACATTGTAAACAAATAATCACGTAGATAAAAATAAAGCCAATACTTATTAAAGGGCACTTCAACCGGCTTGTCTTTGATTCTGTACCAACTAGTAAAAATATATTACCTTATAATACTTAATATTCGCAACAATTAATTTACCTACATGACATTAACGTGATATTTGATATGTTACTTGGCTTCAGAACTCAAGTAAGCTTTCTGATGACCTTGAACAAAAAGGAAGGGTAACGTACTAAACCAGATGTTTTATTTGATACTCGGTAAACTTCCAAAACCAATAAAAGCCAGTTCTCGATCGACGAATCATCATTAATTTTAAACCTAAACCAGGTAATAAATAAACATTTCAATCTAGTAAAAGTTGCCGTCGTTCATTCGTGAGGTGTTAGTTTTTCCTTTTTTTTGCTGTCACTCATGCTTTTACGATTTCATATTGAAATCATTTTGCAACGTGCTAGTGGTCATCCCAATTGCTAAATCTATCGTTATTGATTGCACTGAGTCGAATACGCAAGTTATCATTAAATATATGATTATTTTATGATTGATGTCAACCATAAAAATACTCAATTTTGACCATTACTCGCCGGGCGCTTAACTGTTGCTTACCTACTGCTAAGTTACGTTACCATCAAAGGCGGTAAATTATGATGGTTATTTTTTGATGCGTTTTATTAGGTAGGTTAGATATTAGAATAAATTACAGTTTGTTTCAATGTGGGACTAATGTAGGCTATTGCTCAGGTCCATGATTAAGTTACAGTAACAGCTAATTACAGCTTCTTCTTTCAGACTTCACTATCTACCTGAATTAACAGTTTTTATTTAAATTATTATATTAATGACGGGATTACAAAAATGTAGAGAAGATTTATCAATATTTCAGGTAACAAATTCACAAACACATTTTTATGGCCGATTTGGAATTTTATTGACTTTCTTATATTTATTAGATTAGGTTTTATAATTTCATCGATCTCTTTTGTTAAATCATAATATAACAAAACCAACTTTTCACGTATTGATAAATAACTAACGATTAATAAATGCTTAATAGGGTTTTTAGGAATTCAACTTCTAAGTAGGTATATGTTTTGCTAAAACCTAACCGTCTTACCACAAAAGTTTTACGCACGCTTTAGACAATGTTTAACAGTACAAATTGCACAGTAAATCAGTGTTTAAGGCGTGTTTAAATCTTTTGTCGTAAGGGCGGTAATTGTTTGTGCCAAATTTGCAAACATGCGATTAAAACAGCCGTGACTGTGTGAAAAGCCGTTAAATCTTGTATACTAAAATGTTCAAAAATAAAAATAAAAAGTCAGAAATGAGGAGATCCGCAGACGAACCAAAGTTACCGACATAGCCCAGCGTATAGCAGCAGCGTATATAGCATAACACATTGCTCGAAGAACGGATGACCGATGGGGCCGGATAGTTCTCGAATGGAGACCACGGACCAGCAAGTGCAGCGTAGGACGTCCACCGACTAGGCTAGACGATATAATAAAAATCGCATGTACGCGCTGGATGTAGGCCGCTTCCAACCGGCCTTATTGGAAATCCACGGAGGAGGCCTATGTCCAGCAGAGGACATCCTACGGCTGATAGATAGATAGAATAAAATGTTCCCACACTTTGACCAGAGAAGAAATAATATAGTATTACCTAGGTATATACCGTAAGAATTGAATACTTTATCGATAAACCTACGTTTTTAAGTAGCGTAAAATCAATGTAGAGTACAAAATTTAAGGACAAGCATAATAAAACACATAAACTATTTATTAATGGAAACTCATATAAATAACGCTACAGAATTGAAGTATCAAACTATAATATTTCAAAATAAACTTATGAAAGAGTTTAGATAGACACATAAAACAAAAAGCCAACGGCTATGCTACGCTCGCTACAAACCGATTGATATCAAGTGGAGCCTCAATAACTGCCAAAACGACATTAGTAACAATATTAGAGATATTGAGAGAAGGAGTGCACTACATGAGCTCGACATTTGATTGTTCGAATAACGCTTTTGCGTCAAAACTGTACTGCGACTCACAATAGTTCGCTTTTACCCTTAGAATACACCACAGATCAGAGCTCTGATCTGTGGGAGTCACGCTGAAGCTCGACATCACTCTAGTGCGACACTGAAGATACAAATATGATGTTTTAAGCACAACGATGGAATTTACTGACATACAATATATAAACTTCTAACCATGTAACCGTTCTTTTTGGAGAGAAGAACGTATTTGTCGTCTTCGCTGGGTAAAGACTAAGCTCTTGAAACATTTATAAAAGAACAAATAGTCAGACACCTAAAATGCTTGTTTACGAGATTGTAGAATGCAGAGCTGTGGGAATGTATGGTGATGGCAGTACTTACATTTGTATGAAGGTGCCAGACTCCAGTGCACACAAACAGTACAGAAAAAAAGAAACGTTGTGATATACGTTTTTCGAACTAAGTTTATCTTGCAATTACGGTTTTATTATTATTTCTCTCTTTAAATTGTTCCACACAATTCCTGTACATTTATTTGTTTAAATTTTTTATCTCGGTAACGGCTTATAGAATTTGATGTTTGGTATTTATGTGAAGTTTTTATTCCAATTTTATTTAAGGGCGATATTTAGAAAACGCTAAATTGTATTATTTCTTAAGTCAAAGTAAAAAAACAAAATATTTATTTTGCGGAGACATCGGTAATATGTAGGTGTTATATAAGATACATTATTATGTGCATCATGCTATCATATACTAATACTATACTTGCACAAAGATTTGTCATTCAAAAACTCATCTATGGAATAATATGTCTTGTCTATTAATACGAGTAATTTCACAAGTCTTAATTTCTTACCAATTATACCGAGTCGCTCTGTAATACATAAGTTATTAATATTAGTCTGTGTAATACATATGTTATTGATATTAGTTGATTTATTGGAAATACATAGGGGGGCCTATATCCAGCAGTGGAAGTCCAATGGCTGAAGGATAAATCGATGGCGTGGGGCGTGATTGTGATTTTGGGCAGAGTTGCCAAACGGTGCCATTGGTGGCCAAAATGTAGCCGTAAATCGCCAACGATAAATAACCATTAATCATATCTAATAATTTCGTCGAGATTAGTTGAAAAATGCGAATTGTAGAGGAAAATCAACACCCGGACAGGTGAAAGCATAATCGTCGATTCTGTGTTTCACACAGACTTTCGCTTCGCTTCGGTCAAAAATGATGCGCTGAACGGAGACCGCTTCAAACCAGTCTTATTCAAAATCTATAAAGGAAACTTATCTCTAGCAGTGGATGTAAACTGATGATAGAATCAATACGACATGTCCTATGTCACGAGATCTTCGACAGCAATATTTTCTGCAGTCTGATAGATGAGCCAGTTACGTAAACGAAGCAGAGCGGGTGGAGGTTAGTGACTCCACGCGTGCGGCGGCCGCATGCTGAGGGTCAGTTCGGACCAAGACGCGACGCGACCCGCCTTGCATTGTTGAACCATTGACGCCAAAATATGGTGTTCTTAGTTTAATGTGGGTATGTACATTTATGTGACACCGAAGCTCCCAAACGAAAATTATGTTTTATTTTCTCCTTTTTTTACTTTATTGTTCACCAAACAAAAACCAACATTTATAGAACTAAGTACCTAAATTCACAGAGTAGGTACAAGGGCGATCTTTTTGTGCTCTTAATGGTTCTTAGATATTATACATAAGTGAATTTTTTTGCAGTGTTGGCATTTTTTAAATTTATTTCATTTCGAAAACTGCGATACAGTGTAGATTCATTATTTTAGCTAGTTTATTCGATAAGCTAGCAATATACTCTTATCTTAGAAGAGAAATTCTGCACCTCGAAACGTAGCCATACGATGTCAGGGGCTTATAATTTCTACTGTTTCGTACATAAATAAATAATTGTACGTGTATCCATAAGTAAAAAGTTGTCAAGTGCGTGTCGAGACACGTGTATGATAGGCTTCCGTAGATAGTGACGATGATTATGACGATGATAAAAATCGATTTTACGATGTCATTAGACTGCTAGAAATGCATCATCTCCTAAGAAATATATTTATAAGGTCGATGACCTTTTAGTTGTGTTCAAGTTTAATAATTTCAATTTTCCTTTATAACTCAAAAAGTTAATCCCACAATGTTCAATACAATTTCGAGAGAATTTTTTTGATACATCACAAATGGTACATGTGACAAAAATGGTTCAAGAAATTTTACATTTATTTTAAAAACCCGAAAGATAACCAAACACTAGACAACGATAACCCAAAAGATTAAATTATAAATTTAAAAAAAATCATCCCCACTTTACATGTATGAGAGCCACCTCCAAAATACACAACTTTGAAAATTTTAAGTATTTAAAATTGAGATCTATACTAAAACTAATATGTTTTCAAATTTTATGTAATTTGGTTGAAAAATGTGGAAGTTATAAGCCTTTGCAACATTAGTATGGACGGACGGCCGGACGGTCAGACGGACAGGCAGACTAACGGACACAACGAAGTTATAAGGGTTCCTCGTTTTACTACGGAACCCTAAAAATGGAGTGCGGTTTTGCATTGCACGTTAAGTACAGCGCTATGCTGCTCAACACGAAGTGCCTAGCCTCTACTAAATATATTGCGGCGTCTCGTAGACTCTGTTTTAGTCTGTACTGACCCGCACAATGCCACCCACGCTTACTGCCTCCACAGGTATTCATATATAGTCATACAATTATTGTTCGCAAAATAATGGCACCACCGACTTCTACCGTGTTTAGAATTCGAATAGCTTGCACGCATCGTTGTAACATCTATGTACATTATTGTTGATTTATCAAAAACGGCTTAGCTGATTTCGATAAAAATTTAATGGGACCATCTCAGGTGTATATTTCATGCACATACTCTTTTAAACTTAAAAAGATTTTTTAAATCCGTTCACAATTGACGAAAATATTGGGAACATACACAAAAAAATACGTTCAGACGATCATAGTACCTCCTCCTTTTTGGGAGTCGGTAAATATTATATTGCCGCGCCTCGTAGAGTCGGGTTTAGTCTTTACTGACCTGTACAATGCTACCCACGCTTACTGTCTCCACATAGTCACAAAATATTTTTCAGCTGTCTAATTTATTCAGCGTTCTTACGACGCGCTCTCGCGAGACCGTGTTATGTTTTTTTTTTTAAATTATTTAAATTTTTGATCCAAAGCCTTAGTGATCACAGACAGCACAGACACAAGGTCTGTGCCCTTTGTTAAGTAAATATTTGAAAGAATGCGACTGTAGAATAGAGATGGGTTAGTTTAAATCTTAGGCTAAGTTAGTAGTTTCAGTGCATTGCGTGGATGCCACAAGGGCCCACAAGCAAACCGGCGATCCACACGATCACGAGTGTGACGCATGTGCCAGCCATCGTTCTCCTCGACCATATTTATTTTAAGGGAAGAGAACGACCCGACACGCGACGCCGCCGCAAGCAGGAGCCTTCGATGGCGAGAATGAATTGTAAGGGAATGCACGCAATGTTAATTTCTATATATTACACACTTATTTTGATTTCTTTTGTGATTATATACGTTCGGAATCGTTACCGAACGAAAATGAATCGCGTATCACTATAACTAGCAAAAAGTTGTGCTATAACAGTCGCGGCGACGTTTTAGTTTTACTATTTAGTTCTATACAAGTCCCGTAAGTAGTGCTATAAACGTCGAGACAACGTTTATACAACGCGAAAAAAGCGCAGATTATACTCGTAGCACTATAAAGTGCTGTAGAAGTGCAGTAACTGTGTAAATAGGACGCATGATTTGTGGAATAAACATTGAATAAAAGCAAAAAAATCCTAATTTAGTGCAGTAAAAGCAATGTAGCAACTATACTCCTTACTGATAGAGTTGTATAGAAGTGTTTATGTAGCCACTAATCAGCAATAAAGTGAAATAAACGTAATTTCCTCCAATTGACATTTTTCTTCGTTAAATGCCAAATGTTCATTGTTATTCCATTTTAAATTAGAACGATTGCGTATTCTGTGCTGTTATGCAAATATAAATATTATAAAAGCCAGAGGTGTCACAATTAGTAATTATTTAAAAGAATACAGTTTCTATATCTAATTGTATTTCGACATATATAGGAAAAATTACTGGCAATTTAACTTTGTCGATAAACTGTAATGCATTATTGAACATATACAGGGTTATTTCTAATCAATTAGCATCCTTTTAGGGGCTTATTCTGTATATCAAAACTAACAACTTTAATTCTGCGACTATTGTCAAAACGCAAAGTCAACATTGACAACATGACGAATGACTCGCATTTCAGTATATTGCTATGTGTTTGTAACAACTTGATTTTTGGCATGGATATAGTTACGAGTAAAGGTACAAAAGGGGTAAAGGTTACTTTTTATCCCGGAAAAAATAAATGGGAATGCATAAAAAATCAAATAGCACGCCGGAGAAGCCGCGGGCAGAAGCTAGTTGGATATATGACGCTTCCGCCGCGTTCAGTTCCAGAACTGATTCTGTGAAACTGAACTGATAAACATTCAACCTTACACTTCAGTGATTCCGGCCCAGAAGGTAATAAGACCAAAAAAAATACAAAATAAAATATAAGTAAAAGCAGCTCTACTTTTTTTTGTCCTTACGGGTGATATTTCATATATTTAAGGTTCTTACTCAAACGTTAAAACCGGATTGATTTCATAGTTCCTATTTTTGCTCCTGTTTTGGACAACAAACAAGCTTACTTGCCTAGTCAGGTTTTCTATATAAAGATCCAATAAAACGTTGTTCTGAAAAGAAATCCTTCATCATCATTTTAAGCTTTACTTGGTTTAAAATATTCATCATTTTAAACCTCTTTGGTTTAAATGCGATGTACCTACCTGTAGAAGTTAGACTTCCACTACTGGTTGCCAAACTTGTCTCTATATAAATTGGAACATCTCTTTTCAGGTTTCCGTACCCAAAGGTAAAAAAGTAGATCCTATTACTAAGACTCCACTGTCCGTCGGTCTGTCTGTCACCAAGCTGTATCTCATGAGTAGTGATAGCCAGACAGATGAAGTTTTCACAGATTATGTATTTCTATTGCCACTATAACAAACAATACTACAAACAGTATACAATAAATATTCAAGGGCTCCCATACAACAAACGTGACTTTTTCCGTTTATTGATCGATAATAATAAGGGCAACAATGAGACGCTTCGAGAAATATTCACAGATTATTTAGTTTATCTAAATTTATTTCATATATAAATAAATTAAAATAAAGTAAATTAAGCGAGGCTTTCATACGACACGGAACCCTTCGTGCTCGAGTCCGACTCGAATTTGGCTGAGTTTTTGTGCCGGTTTTATTTCCTTTGTTTTTCTTCAGAATAAAATAGGTATTCACTAAAAATAACAATGTTATGTCTGACATCGTTATGCACGTAATATTTATGATAATGGTAAGTCAAGCCTTTCACCAAATAATTTAATTCAATAATTCTAAGATGCTAGGAATTATGAAATATGATATTTTTCATTTCGCAAAACTTAAAATACATATCCTACTTATTATTATAAACGCGATAGTTTGTATGTATGGATGTTTAATTGTTTATTCCTCATTCACGCAAAAACTAGGTACTGAACGGATTGAGATTAAACTTTGCAATAATAATGCTTTTATATTAAAGTCACATAGGGTATAATTTATAAAGATAAACGAAACGAAGTTCACCGGGTCAGTTAGTTTTATATTCAAGCTTCACCCACTGTTGTGTCATATGAAACGACAACATTTTCAATACAGGGTTATTTCTAATCAATTAGCATCCTTCCAGAGGCTTATTCTGTACATCAAAACTAACAACTTATGATCTGAGACTTTTGTCAAAACTCAAAAATAAACAGCGCTTCCAGACATTTTGTCGAGGGTGAACGATATTTTTCTATGGAACAACAACTTTTTTTTGAGAATTAATTAAAGTCGTAGAATAAAAGTTGCTAGGTTTGATATACAGAATAAGCCCCTAAAAGAATGTTAATTGATTAGAAATAACCCTGTATATATCGATGATTTCAAAAGACTTATCAAAAGCAAATTACATGAACAAAGATTCATTGTACCGTTTTTGTCAACTGTTTATTTTGCCAATTATAGTTGAAGTGAAAAACTATAGACAATGCCACATTGTAGTACGATAATTGGCTCCGTTTGATGTCTTATTAATTTAAACATACGTTTTATGAGTAAATCCTTCAAATCTTTTTAACGGTTTGGTTACCTCTTTTACAGAAACCTTCCTTTAAGTGTAATTAATTTGACGGATTTATTTAATGAAAATTGATGCATTTTCGCGTTCTAATAAAAATATTTTTAATCAGTAGGTATGTGATGGTGATTTAATGAACCCTTATCCGGTCACCCCAGTGAGGCCCGTCAAAAACTGTGGAAGGAAACTTGTCCTCCACCCCAAACCTTTGTAGAGCCAGCGGAAGAACTCCCCCCAGGAAGCGACTTAGCGTGGCCAACGTGGAAGTCGTTGAATCGACCCCGGACCCAAGTTGGCCGCTGCAAGTCTAATACTGCCAAGTGGGGGTTCACTGACGCGGACTCTGTGAGGTGTGACTGTGGAGAAGTGCAAACAATGAATCACCTTTTGTCCTGCCCCCAGTGTCCAACCACCTGCACACTGGGTGACCTCATGGAAGCCTCCCCTTCCGGGGTGGCAGTGGCTACCTACTGGGCGAAACTTGTATAGTTGGAAACTTTTAGAACCATCGACACGACGAAGAAGAAGAATTGGTGGTGTCAATAAAGTTTTATAGAAAAAACAAACAGTGTATCCCTTAAAGAGTTATTTTTGAGATAATCATTGCAAAAATTCGTCGCGGATGCAGGACTCGAACCTTGCGTCTTCGGACCATAAGCCCGACGCTCTGCCCAACTGAGCTAATCCGCTTTACTGCCGACGCGGAGGCGTCAATATATATCATTAATCACAAAAATAACTCTTTGAGATAAACCTAGTATGGGATGAACTATAAAATTAAAATCATTTCAGTGGGATACACTTAAATGATTTTAATTTTAATTTATACGTTAAAATTTTATTTTACTTTTGGACTAACCTAGAATTTTACATTTATGTTAAATCACTTTGTTATAATAATTATAAAAGTATTATAATTACATAAGTTTCAGAGATCTGAAGAAAAATGTATGAAACGTTTGAAATTAATTAGGCACGCTAATTTTAATTTCTATTTTCAAATAATCCCACCTAGTAAATGACGGAACTTAAACTAACATTTTTCTCCAAATTAGACAGTCATTAATAAATAGAAATACCATTTTAAAATAAATCTATTTTATCATGTGCACGCAGTAGGTGCATGGCTTCCAATATTAGTTTTGATTTTAGTCCAAGGTACGTGTTAGAAAAACAAATATTGTACATTATAATCAAGTAGATATAGGCATTAAAATATCTTATGAAGATGCACGTTATTTTACGCAATAAAAGTGAGAGGACTACATTTTCCTATGCATGATGTATTGCTCGGTGTCTATAGCGTGCTCTGATCTTGACATTTCGCTGTAAGGTTTATGAATTTTTACTTACAAAAGTCATAGCGTGTGACTGATATTTTAACAAACGTCCTAGCTCTGACTCACAATATACCTACTCGATGGCTCATGTAACTATTTCTTCATTATATCGACTAGAGTCGCAGTAATCTACCCATCTATTCAACATTTTATGAACGAAAACAACGTGTAACATTTCTCATAAAATATATCACATAACATAATATTAATAACGAGATAATATACAGGTTATAATTATAGGGTTCACTCGCACCATTAACATAGCTTCATATAGGTAGATAAGGAACGTGTGCTTATGTACAAAATAACAAAACATTTACAAAAACATTTGACTTGATAGTTTAGGCGGAAGTAGGAGCAGCAGCTTCCGTGGTCACATCAGAGCTGGCAGCGGTTGATGCGACTGGCGTTGATGGCTCTTCGCTTGGCGTAGAAGGTGGTTCTTGAGGAGTAGATGGCTCAGCCGCAGCCGTTGTAGGCTCAGAACCAGGTGTCGATTGTGGTTCTGAGGACGCTTCAGGAGTCGATGGTTCTGGAGCAGATGTTGTCGCTTCAGAAGAAGTTTCTGGCGTCGATGCAGCTTCTGGTGTTGTCGATGGTTCTGCCGCAGCAGTCGATGTTACTTCAGCTGAAGTAGTTGACTCTGTAGGTGAAGACGCTGCCTCAGTCGTGGAGGCAGCTTCAGTTACAGGAGACTCTGGCGTAGTCGAAGATTCAGCTGACGCTTCGGAAGTAGTTGGCTCAGATGATGCCTCTGTGGTGGAAAGAGGTTCGGATGATCCTTGAACTTGAGGTGATTCGTTGTTCTCTGGAGCTTTAGAGGCTTTAGAAGCATCGGGTGCTTCTGGGACTTTAGAAACCTCAGGAGTTACTGGTGCTTCCGGAGCTTTAGGAACCTCAGGTGCCTCGGGGGCTTCTGGAGCTTTGGGAGCTTCAGATGCCTCGGGGGCTTCAGGAGCTTTGGGAGCTTCAGGTGCATCGGGGGCTTTAGAAGCTTCGGGTGCGACGGGGGCTTCAAGAGCTTTAGGGGCTCCAGGTGCTTCAGGAGCTTTAGGAGCCTCAGGTGCTTCAGGAGCTTCGGGAGCTTTAGGAGCTTCAGGTTCTTTAAGGGCTTCTGGAGCTACAGGGGCGTTACTTGATGCAGGCTTTTGAGATTTTTCTTCAGTGTCGATAGTCTTGGCACGACGTCCAGTAACAGCTGGAACTACCGATGGGGGTTTGGGCAAGTGATCGCCAATGGGTCTGAAACCATTCTCGTCAGCGATGTATCTGAAACACGCAAAAATTATATCAGTTACACCTAGTTAATTTTATACGAATGTCGAGACAACTGCAACCTGAACATGTTTCAGGCTTAACATTTATATTACCTCCAAGTCACAGAGTAAGCATTGGCATTGAAAAAAATCTTAGATACATTCAAACGAGAAGTTTTTGTTTATTAATTTAAATATTTGTAAGATATTCGGATCTTGGAAACAATTGGGTTTCTTGGTATTTTAACAGAGCTTTTTATTTTGAGTTATTTGCGAAATTCATTTATTTTTAATTTTTGCTTAGAGCGGAGTTAAGTCTCTGTTTTTTTGTTACTTTTGATTACATTTTTATTATATCAATTAATGGAGCTTGTATAAAAAGGGTATTCATTAGCAATACGGAAATATATATTATTTTACTCGATATTTAATACACGTAATCTAGAATAACATTTAGCTAAAATATCAATAGACATATTTTATAATACACTAATAAATGTGTTTTCGAAATTCCATAATATAATCATAAATGTTTTTAGTTTTTCATTTATTGTTTTTAACGGCATTGGCTGTACAAAATAACATTTGACTAAAACGTTTAATCTCTAAAGTTGAAAAAAATGGTAGCTAACCCTGCTAACGAACAATATTAAAACCGCTTTTATCCAATTTTCCAAGGGCAGGTTGTTTTACAGAGACAATTTTGTCGACAACCAAATTTTAAAATTAGGCAATGTTACGGCAATTTCTATGTTTTAGTAATGTCTACCTTTTTTTTTACCAGGAGGAAATCTTCGAAAGTTACCCGACTGCTTTGGGGTGTATCCGTGCTATGAGGGATTGTACCCATTAAAACCTTCTCTGTGGCCAACCTTTGTGCGCTCTTGGGCGCTCCCGGATCTCCAGGGGAACGCATCATTGCTCTCAGAACTTTATGCTACTCGAGCCTACTCAGACTTGTAAGTGCCACACATGTTGTCGTCTTACTCAGGCCTGTTTGTGTGAATGGCAAGAGCCACATCTTTAACTATTTACAAGCCCAGAGGTCCCCTTTTAGTAAGTTCTTACTACAGGCAGAGAATAACGACGCCGTGTTCTATTGTCGCGGCATCAGAGCCATAATAATGCCGACTTAATGTACCTACCTACTCATATCCGCAAATAAATTAATAACAAAACATTACGTCCTTTTTTCTAACGTTTTTTTACTAATGCTTCTCATATTGCTTTTAAAAAAAAGAAAGCAAGCCAAAAATTTTTAAGCAAATTTTCTAAAACAAATCAGTTATTTAAACGTTATTGTTACGATTTTGGGAAAAAATTCCAAAGGCAATGATTTTTTATGAAAACTGTTTTTAAAAATTAACTTGCAATAGATATTTATTTAAAGACAATTTCAGAACGTAAAAAAATACTTGGCAAGTTACGTTACGTTTTGTCAAAAGAGAATCAGAGCACTAAGTTAGTTTAGATCTCTTTTAGAATCCGAACGACTCTCCTAAAAGAATTAATATGCCCATAATTAATGCTACAGTTAACCTTACCTCACTGAAATTAAAGTGCCATCAGGAGCGGTGTAGGAATAAGATCCCTGTTGCACGTGTATCTCGTCGCTTTCATCGCTGTCTTCACCTCCTTCGTTGCTTGAAGGTCCACTTTTGGTTTTCGGAAGTACTTTGTCGTAAGAAGTTTCCTCGCGCTTGATGCCGTTGCCGGTCTCATAACTATTAAATCATAGAACAGTTATTTGATGCGGTATATACCTATTTGCATCATGTTAGATGATATTTGATGTATAGCACATGTCGGTAGAGTTCACTGTTATGTAAATAAAAACGCGAAAGTTTGTGAATGAGTGAATGTTTTTTTGTTTTGGTTACATTTGAATGGAGACAATTTTAAACAGGTTCAAAAATATGCAAATGTAGCTCACATTCAAAATCGTAATTTTGTTAGAAAATTTAATTTAAGATGTCCATTTTGCTAGGTTTATTATTTACAAAGCAAGTTTTTTACACAAATAATATTGATTTTAATTGCATTCTGATTGTTATTTATATAATGGTGACACAAATACTGACTTTTTATATTTGTTAAACAAACAAAGTTTCGTGTCTTTATGTGTGAGATAATGAGTTGAATTAATGTAAGATGTTAGGGCTTTGAGTTTTAGTACTGTTATTTTTTTTATAATTCAAATTAAAGTTTCAAAAATAGAAAGTTTTAGTAAAATTAATATCTCCATGTTCCATCATGTAAACTGCAATTTGTATTAATTAAAGTTTTAATGATAGATGAAATGCAAAAAGTTTATCACTTTCAAACCCACCTAAACTTGTAAGTTCCATTAGCCTCAAGCTCTTCTGATTGTGAAATAATCGGAATCACAGTGGGCTGTTGCTTTTCCAAAGGCACCACATCGACCGGGGGTGCAGCGCACGCACATGTCACCGCTAGATATAAACAAGCTAATTTTAAAAACATCTTCACTGTATTCACTCCAGGAATCTACTATTGAGTGATACTCCAGACTTCTAAGCCACCTATATGTAAGACTCATCTATTTACACTACCCTCCCCCCGCCTTCCGGTGGAGCCTCTGTGGTCGCTAAATACTTCAACCTTAGCGCTTGACTGATATGTTCTTCGGAAAATTGCACAATCGTAGAGGTGTCAACAATGAGACATGATCGGTGACGATTCGTCGCGATCAACTTATCGGCCACTCTGAACAAGGCCTTTGCTCGCTGAAATTCTTCAAAGAATACTTCAATTTTCAGCGGTGCGTAACGTTCACAGCGCAGACGTGTTTGTATTACTAAATATGAACTATTACCATACGTACAGAACGTTGAGTTGAAGAAACTATGTATCACATGAAGGTTTACTTTTGGGGGCGTGCTATAGGAACAAAAAACGAACATAATTTATCAACGCAGTAGCGTATGGAATGTGTTCTTGAATACAAATTTAAACATTTTTTTCAATAGTTTGATATCATCACTAAAAACGAATCATGACCCTGTTGTAAACATTGGATAATCAATATACGAAGCAGACGGATTCTGGTCAAACTAGTGATTTGATCCTTTTTATAAAAACGATTAGCTAAAGGTAGTTGGACTTCGTTCATTAGTATTCTAAGCGTCACTGTGTTGTGTACACTGAACGAAGTGATTTAATCTATTATTAAAATGAAATCAAGTTGTTTATTTTTGCTTGTAATGTTTATGTTAACAAATAATGTGTATAGTAAGGAACACGATTCCAAAGAAGTGCGTAAAGGGAAAGTTGTAGAACCTTATCGTTTCAACCATCCTCCAGCGGCAGATTACTATAATCCAATACCAGTTTCAGTTGTATATGAAGATAGCAATAACTATTCAGGTAAATCGAGAATAACATCTGTAAGTGAAATAGAAAACAGTTTAAAAGAACGCAAAGGAAAATTTGTTGAACCGAGATATCACTTCAATCATCCTCCTTCGGTAGAAAATTACAACCCAATTCCTGTTGTAATTGTGTATGAAGATAATGACAAATACTCAGGCAAATCAAAAATTTCTGGAGTAACTGATATAAAAAAGTTTGACGATAATACCAGTTTGAGTGTCATGGATACCGAAAAAAATATCGAAACTACCACAGAACATAAACAACGCACCAGTGATACTCCTGATGATAAAAATACTGTAAAAGCGGCAGCCAAAAGTTTAAACTTCGATGAATTCCAAATACCAGTTGCCATTGTATACGAAACTGATTCAAACATTAACCAAAATCAACATAAAAGAAAAACCGATTCAGTCACGGAATCTCCGAAATCACGTTCAAGCTATAGTCGAAAGATCGAAACTGATGTAAATAACAAGCAAGAAGTCGATTCAGAAATCAGTGCAAAAATATCTCACGAAGAGACTGAAAAAGTTCAACCAAAGAGTGATACTAGAGTTTTCAAGAAACGAACAGGAGGTCGTGATCCTGTGGTTCCCATTATTGATATGGAAAGCTATGTATTTTCTCATAACGGAAATTTCCACTACAGGTGACTTTTTTGAACATGTTTAACTTTAGTGTATACAGTATCAATACTGTAATAACTACCAAACTACGGCTGTTTCCAGCATGCTCAAGTTTAGTAAAACTCTGTTACTTTAACAATGATGTAATTTAGTAAATTTTGAAACTAGTTTAATTGATGAAACTGATAATTTATACTTAGGCTTTTTTCTAACCTCAACAAGCATGGTATTATACACATATATAGCACTATTATAGCTCATTTGATCATGTTTCTAACATGCATGTTCAAATGAGCTATAATAATATCCTACGAGAAAAACTGAAACATTCAGTATTATATAACAGTCATGCATCTATTTATCAGCTGTACGATGTTCACTGCTGGACATAGGCCTCCCTTATGAAGTTCTTTCTTAATCAGCCGATGTCGATGTCGTCAGCATAGTCAGTGGACGTCCTACGCTGCGCCTATCATCTAACTAATATACCATACATTTTCAGGTATGAAGGTGGTGATGGAACTAAAGCGTACTCGGAAGGAAAACCAATAACCGTAGACGATGAAACTGGAGAGTCTGTAGTAGGAGGGTTTTCCTATAAGGTAAATAATAGTTATTTCACGTGTTCCGATATTTCCAAAACTTTTTGTGTTTGTACATTTACTATATGCTACTATATTTACTAGATAGCTGGTTTGATCTTCTAAAAATATTTGGGACACTTTAAATATTGAAAATACTTAAGTTAAAAAAAAGCTGGACATGCGCAAGTTACGGCTACTGTAGATACAGACGTGAGGTTCCGTACAACGATAAAATATTTAACAATATAAAGAGAATGCAAGCAGTGCAAGGAGTTAATCGTTGAACAATTTGATTCTTGTTGAAATAACTAACCCTCCATTATTATGAGTATAGCCTCTTACTAAGATACCTTGTCTGAAACAGGGTATCTTAGTGAATTGTACTCGTAATCGATGCCTAGAAATGGTCGAATAGAAGGACACGCAAGACCTAGTCCCAGAACATGTTACAGAACTGCATGCAATTGATATTACATACAGTATATGATAGATAATTGAGTATTGGACATACGTTGTTGTTCGCCCAAATATCTGTCCGGCCCAAAATTGAACTCGAGACCCCTGCGTGGATCGTAGATGTGCTTACTACTAGAGAATAGTTAGTTCGTATAGGCCGGGTGGCTACTACTAGAGACTGCAATACTCGGATTCCGAAATATCTGGATCCCAGCTGCTATTACCTGGATCCCGCCTGCTATTACCTGGATTGAATTCCAGTAGAAGTTTGACCGGGATCCCGGTGATTGACGGGATTATCAAAAATCGAAGATATTACGCATAAAGTAGCCAATTCGCGCGGAATAGTGTATTTCGACCGCTTCTACAATTGTGCTTGAAAGGGTATATCAATTTCAGTTAAGATTTACCACATTTGGATTTATGATTGCGTTTTATCTAAAACAGATACTACGAAAAAAATACGCTACCTGACTCCCGTTATTTATTGAGCTAGGGACTCAATGAACCTTTTAAAACTGTGTAGCAATTATGAACTAGAACGCCTATTTATTTGTATTCAGGAGTAAATACTGACTTCTAAACTATCTTTAAACCTTTTGCTGGACTACTTAAACCTGCTCGAGTAAAATTAAAGTTTTTAATCACCATATAATCCTATTAAATGTGAAATATTTGTGCGTGTACTGTGTATACATCAATTAATCTCTAAAGGTACAATATTACTTTATTTATATTATATATTACATTATACTATATTATTACATTAGCCTACTTTACACGGCAGCAGCAGACTACAGTAATATTATGACTGCTAACGCGTAAGTTAAAGCAGCGTTTGTCTTCGTGACGACATTATAGTTTGCTGCTGCTGTTGAAAACAGTCGCCTACGAGATTGAACTTTAATCAATGTAGCAAAACATTAATAAATATAGAAAAATAGTGAATAAATATCATTAACGCAATGTAATGTTTAGATATGTACATGAATTTATGATATATAAATTATGAAATTGATACAAATGATATAAGATGAAATTAGCATTGCTACCGCTTCTATATTTACGTTTACATAATTTACCTTAGCCAAAAGCTTCAAATTATGTCTTTCTTATGTTTTTTTGAAAAATACGTCAAAACGACCGGAATCCTGGTAATCTCGGTCTCGGTCAATTAGGTTGGTCAATCCCGCCAATATCTGGATCGAAAATATCGACTGGGATTGCATTCCCTACTTACCTACTACCTTTTCCATCAGGTAAATGAGGGAGAGTTTTCATTTTGCCACCCTGATTATAACTTTTTGCTTTAATTTTATGTTAATTATATAAGTGGTCATAATATTATACTCTGTAGGCGAAAATAAAATACAAACATTTTCTTTCTAATATTAAAACGAAACCCTACCAAGAATATGTTACATTAAACACCTGACAGGTGTTATTTCTCGTCGAATTATTTCATGGCTTTAGTTTCGAAATAAACCTGCAGATAAGCTAAGCGGGACAGTCTATCATAAGTCAAGAATATATTTAGATATTTTAAATTAAAAAAACTGTAATTTTAACTGAAATGACATTTAAAAAAAACTATTTTTCCCAAAAAATGGCATGAGCGACTTCAACCGTGTACAGAATTCGAATAGTTCGCACGGACCGATGTAGTAATTTTCACATTTTTGTTGATTTATCAAAAATGGCTCAGACGATTTCTATAAAATGTATATGAGACTATTTTTAAAGTATGATCTATCAAACAAAAAAAGAGTTATCAAAATCGGACCACTTTGTAAAAAGTTGTGCGTGGTCAAACATAATAAAAATAATTTATTATAAAAATATAACTTTATTTTTACTTTATATTATTTTATTTTGTTTATTTAAATACAACAAGCTTTTGAGATCCTAGATATCATATAGCAACAGAGTGCCAGCCAAGACAAGTAACAGTAAAACGAGCCAAAACACGACGGGTCTATCTTTTTTAGTACTTTGGCCACCTTCCGACTTCATCATCAGATCGGCTCCAGGGTACCATAATATTGCATTGTCACGCAATATACATTTGCGTGCGAAATTTTAGCTTATTTGTAAACCGGGAAGTTGGTCAAGTTTTACTTGCAAGATTCCACCCGTACTTATATACTTACATTGCAAGTTTTTTTTTTGTTTCGTCGGTTATAAATAAATAAATAATTAAGTGGTACTAAGAGCACCAAACCGCAGTTAGATCGAATCAGAACCTTTATTTACGATCATCGGCAAAATGGAATAGCAGTGGGAAAGAATATGGGGTGCAGAATTAATAATAACCCATAGTTACAAAATTCTTAAAAATAGAACATTTTACTCGCAAAGACGAGAGATGACCTGAAGAACACAGCATTACACTGGATGCACGTCCATCAGTCATCTTAATCAATTAGAAATCTGTAATTAAGTACGTTCAGTATGGGCTCATGATGATAAAGCAGTGTCGGATTTACAGTGGTGAGTGGGGGGCGGCAGATTTTTGGGGCATTTGGCGAATTTGTGATAAAAATTGGGTCGTTTCTGTAAGTTAGCTCAGGAATATGGCCAAAAACTATTTCTTGTGCAATCCTTAGTCAGATCGTAGATACGGATGAAAAAATAATATTTGGAAACTGACATATTGAACAATCTTATGAAATTATGAAAAAAAAATGTAGTGTTAATTAAATATAATTTATATTACATATTTTCATCCTCCGTTTCGTATTGTAAGATGATCATCATCATCATTTTCAGCATGTCATTGCCAACTGCTGAGCATACCTAAGCCTCTCTTTTTGTACGCCATTCGCCTTGTTCTTGAGCCAATCTCGTCCAGGTTGGACCCGCGACTCTTACAATGTCGTCGACGAGCTGGTGGACGCCCCACGCTTCGATTGCCGTAAATAAGCCTAAAGGCTGCAAATGTGTAAATCCGCCGCTCGCTGTGATGAAGATGCAAGTTTTAAAGCTAAACTACGCAGCTTACAATACTATCACAGCTCCATAAAATATTTTTACTTATCAATATTTCAGGACAAAGACGGCAACGATTTCAGCCTGACATACACAGCGGACGAGAACGGGTACCGGCCGGTGGGAGCCCACCTGCCCACTCCCCCGCCCATCCCTCCAGCCATCGCCCGAGCCTTGGAGTACCTCGCCACAGCCACACCAGAACCTGTGACGAAGCGGCCTTACAAACCAAAACAAGTTGTGAGCTGAATGTACTTAGAATAAAGTAGAACATTTTTATGTAGTCTAACAATAATTGATGTAATATTTTTAATCACATGGTCTAATTAAGCTTTATCAGTTTTTGTTAATTTAGTTATAACAATTGTCGTTTTTCCAGAATAGAAGTAAGTAAGCATCGATTTTCTCATTTTGCCTGTATACCGATTTATGTCTAATTTTGGTGATGAAGATTTGATTTTTGTAACTTTTCGATAACTTGAAATTACGCTCAGGGGCTTTGTTATCTTATTTGAATAGTAGTGATGTAAAATAAACAAATCTAAGGAAAATCAATCCAACAGTTTTAAGGTTTTTTGAACAGTCAAATAATATACCACGACGTCACTGCACGACTGTAGACAAATAAATCAGTTATCAGATAATAGTCCTGTTAGACGAGAAATTATTCATGATCTTAGTTTCGAGTTTTGTAGCATATGATCGTAGTTTAACACGTTAATTGACAAGTCAAAATGTTGAACTCTACTAAGTTGGTCAAAATAAAAATCGTTAAATTAGAATTTTACTGTCTTATTAGTGGCGAAAACAAAACACCGGAAGCCAAAACTATGCTACGGCTGTTATTTTGTAGCCCAAACAAATTGTAAGGGCGCTTCACGCGACGTCTGATACGGCAATTGACATACATTTACATATTTTATTACTGCAACTTAAAAACCGAAAAAGCCGAAACTGTTCCAACTTGTTCAAATCGTTTTAGAAAATAGGTTTCATACTCTAACTGGGCCATTTTGGTGATATGTTGCTTGTAAGTAGTTGTCAAATATATTTCTCAAACAAAAGCTTATATATTGTGAATGCTGTCCTTAATGATGCGCAATTCAAAATTGCGCCAAAACTAGGGAGACCTTATAATGTTTTCTTCCGCTAAAATCTATAAAATAAACTAAGTTAAAAGTTTAGTTGTAGAGTCGACATTCAAACAAGTCATACCTCCAGTCAGCCAGCTCTCTTAGTTTCACTTAATAATAAAGCAAGTAATCAATCACTTAGAATTATTGTGTGAATAGCTACGTCAATTATGTGATTGCTCTTTACAATTTTATATTTTTATGATTTGTACAAAAAACAATTACCACTTCTTACTTTGATTAAAACTTGCTTAAATTTGCACCTTGTTTGCTTTTAGACCTTTGAACTGCCTATTATTTTAGATTACTGTGCGTTAAATTTAGCGTCCTTGCATTTGCCTTATTTGCTACGATGGTTTTATGTTTAGTTCCTGTAAATAGGAAGAAACTTTGATTGATATTTATTCAGGCATGCTATCTTGTTCATACTCATGTATAATATCTATTAATGCTCACACCTGCTCGCACTCAATCCAAATCTTGATTAGGATAGCCTGAAGCCACGCTTTTTACATCATAATAATAGGCTAGATGACTAAAACTATAATTTGCCTATCAGATAGATTATCAAAAAATATAAGACACGTATTTTTTCTTTTGTCAATTAAGGTGGATTCACTGAGTCGCGCGCGACATTTAAATATTTTTGGGTTTTTTAGCATTTACAGATAAACTGCAAATTGTTAGTTCACACATATATATTGTGAGTTCACAAAACTCATTTAGCAGCCATGAATAGGTAATTTTAACGGGGTGTATACACCTAGAAATCAAAATAATGGCCTGTTTATGCATATGAGTCCACTAACTAAAAACTAAGGTGAAAATCAGTTGATGTGCATAAAATGACCACTTATTTGGCTTTTTAGAGTATGTATCTCGCAAATGCTTCCTATTTATGGTCGCTAAATTAGTTTAGGTAAACTTACAAGATTATTTTTTGAAAAAAATAGCATGACCGACTTCACCCGTGTACAGAATTCGCGAATATTTCGCACGGATCGATGTAGCATTTTTCACATTATTGTCGATTTATCAAAAATGGCTCAGCCGATTTCAATAAAATGTAAATGGAACCAATTTCGAAGTATATTCTTTCCAATAAAAAAATAATTATTGAAATCGGACCACTGCGAAAATAGTTATGCGTAATGCATTAAAAAAATATACCCGCATCGAATTGTATACCTCCTATATTGGTTCGTCGGTCAAAAATCAATAGTTTATCTTTTTATGTTAAAAAACCCAAAAATATTTGAATTTCGCGCTCTGACCGAGACGATCAACCTTAAACAAAAATTGACAGATATACCCCGTTAAAGTTACGCGTAACGTCACGACTAGACTACGAAAGTATCAGCTTTTGACAGAGAAGTGATATCACGAGACCCCATCCCGGAACTTTGACAAGGTTTATCTTTGTCGTTTATTGATTTATTGACAAAAATACGTGTCCAATATTTTTTTGATAATAATACAATACAATACAAAATTACTTTATTTTCACACCATACATTACAAAACAACGTAGGTAATAATGTAGGTAACTCACGGACAAATTATACTAATGTTTCTTTTTACCCCGTCATCATACCTATTTATGATCTAATTATCGTACAATAATCATCTAATTACTGCTAAATGGCGCTATTTTATTTGTACTCATTTATCAGAGACTTCTATTTTGTTTTACTTCACAAAGAGGGCAGTTTAAACCCAAACACCCATGACAAAAAAATTAAAACTATATCTAGATCACATGACCGGCATAACCTTTGCATTAAAATTGAACATTACCTACTAAAGGACTTATTTAAAATACGTTTATAACAAAACCACAAGTATCTTAGACCTATTAAATTAAAACCAGGTAAAGGTCCTATTAATGTAGATATTTTAGTGTTGTTCTCATCAATGACCTTGGCATCACGTTCACTTTACTGAACAGGTTGACTCAGGAATGTCGGTACGAGAATCACTCTTGCTTTCTATATGCTTCGTCATGATCTCATAACACAAGGAGGATTTTTTATTTAGCAATCATATCTGCCACGCGCGGTACTACTAATTCATTGGATTCTCGAAAATTGACCTTGGTTTTGAGGTCAATTCCCGGGAATATAATGCAGTCATTATTTTATTAAGAATTTTCAAACCTACACGAGATTTGTGTACCAATTAAATATTGCAAGGAGTATGTTAACGTGTCTTAAGTTCTGATAAAAGTTAATTTGTCTACTGAACTAAAATTAAAAGCTTTGAGCAAATATCTACAAAGCCACAGACCCTAAGTGAAAGTAGTAAAAAATGTCCGAGCGCCGTCCTTTTTTTTGTTTTTTTTTTATTCCGTATAGGTTTGCGTTTGACTACATACTGCCTGATGTTGAGCAGATATGCGGTCCAGGGCGTAGCACGCTTACCTAGAAGATACCTATTTACTCGGGATTTGAAGACACCCACGTTGTACTTAAGCGGGAAGACAGACCCAGGCAAAGCGTTCCACATTCTGGCTGTTCGTATGAGGAATGAGGATTCAAAACGCTTAGTTCTAACGCGCGGAATGTTCACCATAAAAGGGTGGCGCTTTGGTCGCGTCTGTCTAGCCGTACGATAGAAGAAAGGAGCAGGTGGGACCATACATACAGAGTTAGATATTTACATTAAATAATTTACAATGACCCGTTTTCTCAAATCTCGACGTTATGTCACCTAATTAGTGGTTGTAACCTTGTTGTAGCACTTTGGCATCGCGCGCCATTGTAGTTAGCTTGCAATCGCCTTACGACTAACTAAAAAGTCTGCCCACTACGTAGCTTGGGCAGAGTTTTGGCTCGGACACTTTTTTTGCACAATTGTGACTCTGTAGATATTTGCTCGAAGATTAAAAGCGAATGCGTGAGTATAAGTATATTAGTATTTGCTTGAACTTCATTTTAAGTAGGTATATTTTGCTGACTCACGTCACGTTTTATTTAGAACTTTAGACTAGAATAATCTTATCTCGCATTCATCATAAGCTGTATGTAATACCTAAGAATAGTAACATCGCCAAATGAAGAATTATTATCATGTATGTCCATTTTATCTGTCACGTCTATTATGTACTCCTTCCACGTTACATCAATTAACAGTTACTTGTTTTATGTGTTTACAAATTTTAATAACATCTACATCATTGATACATTTAATAGAAAATGACATCAACACCTCTTAACACCTCACGACAGTTTGAATTGCTAAAGCCTATGCTAATGAAAACATGCGTCATTGTTTCGGGTATCTGCAAATAATACACGGAATTCATTTTGCAATGCATCTTTGGCACTGTATTTGCTTTTATTTAGTATTAAAAATAATAAATATGCTCTATACACTTTGTATAATTGATTCATATATCACAGTTCAGTCGTCGTTTATCATTTATTTTTATTTGTTTTCTGTTGCTCTGTTAGATACGCACCATTTAGTAAATAGAACTACCTATTACAGATTAATTTTGCTCATCGTGACTAAACATTTTTCTTAAATGTTGTTGTTGTTTTGTACATATCGTTTCAATCAAATACAGAATATCAATACAATTATTAACAGTAGGTATTTCAACTCTCGTTTTTAGTAAGAGTTGATACTTCCGATAGCGATCTGTTGATCAAAGATTTCATGTTGGATATTTGTAAAAACTGACGTTCGTGAATCGACATTCTAAAAGGTTCGATAAGTGCATTGGCAACAGCAGCGCGAGTACCGTTCTTATACAATCGTTAATTTGACATTTAAATCGATAAAATTCGCTAAAAATCGGTATTTTCTATGACTTTTAGGGAATTTTAGCGTTTTAAATGTCAAATTAACGATCGTATAAGAACGGTACTCGCGCTGCAGGTTTTGATGAAATTCCTCGAGGGTCACGACTAATATTTTCGATGGATGGGTATTTGTTCTAGACATTTGGTAAATATGCTATTTTATTTTCTTAGCTCTAAAGTTTTTGCCGATTGTAATGTAATTCTCTTATCAAAACGGTGCCGGCGCGAGTATTCGTTATAGTCACAGGTACATGGTTCGTGAAATGCTCATAACTCAAGTGTTGGTGCTCAGGTCTCGTAGAAGATTCGTTAATTTCGTCCAGGAGGAGGCGGAGGCAGCGTAGCTAAGTAGTCGAGGGCCTTTTGAATTGCTGGTGGTATCGGTGGAGGCGTAGGTAGATGAGCGCCCTGAAAAAAATTAAAGAAAAATTATTTCATGCAATAACAGAAGCATACGACCAACTATATTAATCTTAGTAACTACATGAAATAGTTCTCAGAACAGACCTCAAATCTATTCAACTGAAACTTCATAATCCTATATCTTGACTCCGGGCTAGTATGCGCGCCACGAATTATTTCGTTCGTAGTGTCAGAACGAGACAGCGTTATGGCAAAGTATATAGTAAATATATCTGTCACTTATTCTTATTACAATGAGTTCTTTTTGTGGCTATACGTGGTCGCATGTTTGACAAGCAGGGGCCTTATTTTGTAAGCGCTCTGGCGTTCGGCTTCGCTTTTCCTCCCGCTCGCTCTCACGGCGTGAGTAACTGGCGCGAGCAGGAGAAAAAGCGAAGCCGAACGTCAGAGCGCTTACAAAATAAGGCCGCTGGTCTTAATCGATGTTATGTATACTTGCAAATCTGGCTAAACAATAATTCCAAATTTTATCAAAATGGGCTGATAAATAGCTACATAAAATGTCTCCTCTTTTAGATAATTAATAAAAATTCACCGACGACAAAAAAGAAACCCGTGCACCGAGTTTTGTCAGGATTTGTTGAAAAATGCGACCTGTTGAGGTTGAGAAAATCAATAACCGAGCAGATGAAAGCAAAATTGACTGAGACGTTCGCGTTTCTAAATTGAGAGTATAGATCCTGATAAGAAACGTGACTGTGAGCATGTTTCATCTAAATTAGCGCTACTCGGATCGCTAGATAACCTACCGAAAAAGATATTTTGAAAAGAATCTTGAATTATTTGATTGCCCATAGAGTCTAAAGAAAATGAGAACTACAGCAGAATTTGTGGTAATTGATATAATCTGTGCCTAAACCGAAGTTACTTCATAAATTCACAAAAATTTTTGAGATGTGAATTTCTGAAGTATTTATTTATTTTTTTAATTTCTATATGTGTGAATGTTACTCTGACACCAGGGCTAGCCAATACGAACTTACTTACTTAATATGTGTGAATATTTAGTTGATGAAAATTATGTCGTTTTATCAGATTAACAAAGTTCTGAATTGAAGACAAAATTGATAATAATCAGAGATGCGTTTTTCATTGCAATTAATAAGCTACGCACGTTTGTATTATTACGTACGTAGACATGCGTATTTAGAGTCATAAAATATCAAAGGTCAATAGAGGCATAGATTTGCTGCGTGCACAGGTGTTAAAAGGTTTGTTCTTACAGCCTAAAGGTTAACTACGAGTATGAAAAACACTAGACAATCTACGCAATAAGGCTATAAAATGTACGTACATTGGATTATTTTAATTTAAAAATAAGAAGTCTGTTATTGATTAATCCTATTTTTTTATATAAAATAGGTCTACATTTGATGGAAAGCGAAGTTGTAACCAAAGACTATGTAGACCTAGAAGATACCTATTCACTCTTGACTTGAAGATATCCGAATTGTAATTGTAATTGTCAGGTAACAATGATGGAGGCAGGGCATTCCAATCCCTGGCGGTCCGCATTATGAAGGAAGAAGCAAATCGCTTAGTACGAGCAGGTGGTATGTCAAATATGTAGGGATGGTATTTATGTTTTTATTATTAATTGTAGGAAATCATTCCGTCTGCTGGTCTACGTAAATTACGACATCTAAGTTGCACCAAACATGAGTGCTCAACTGTGTTACTGAGATACTTACTACACAATATGCCAGAGGGTTTAAAATAAGTTGGCATTCTAAAGTATTTTATTTCGATTTTTCTTTTTCCGCTAGTTGTTTCCTTGAACCAAAGTTAGTAGTCCGATATTGAGCGTAAGAACTTCCAGCATTAATTGGTTTCTAAACACGAGAAATATGAGATAGACATTACTTATTTTACATCGGTAAGTAAGCAATATTGATAAATCTTTCTAAGTTATATATTCACCTGTTATATTACAGATATTGTACCCTTATTGTTTCTATCAAACGTCATGCTATGTTTTTCATTGTCAGCTACTTACATTATAATACTAACTGGGTGATTTTCGAGCCATAATACTCTTGAATATCGTTGACTGACAATATGCATCGGGAAACTGCTATATTTTTGCACGATTTAGAATTATAATAGGTACAATGCAATTCTAGTAAATGTATGTCGTCCAGAGAGACGACTGTTAACTGTGTAAGTTTACACGGCATTTCTTATATGAACAAATCTTACTTCTGTATTTTTTTAAACTATCCTATTCTGTATACTCCATACTCTAGTTCCTGTCCTTGGTGAAAGGAGATTTAAATCTAAAGCTAACAGATAGGTACATACCTCAGGTTTGAAGCCTCCCTCGTCGTCCGCGACGTAGTTGAGGCTGATGACAGTGCCGTCGGGCGCCGTGTAGCTGTAAGCTCCCTGCGCGACAATGACATCAGCCGCGTCTGGCCCGCTGGCCTTCTTCAGTGTGCCCGTTTCCTCGGCCTTGATTCCGTTTTCAGCTTCGAAGCTGAAATGAGTGACCTTCGTGTAAAGGCTGATGCACTTCTGTGTGTAAAGAGGCGTTGTTTGGAATTTATTCGAATTTGTTTTGCGTCCGTCTATAATTTTCATGCATGCATGCGTTGAAATGTTATAAGGTAAATTGAGAGAAGATGTTTTCAAATGATTTGAACTGTAACTTGCTTGCATGCGTTAAAATGTTTTAAGGTAAATTGAGAGTAGATGTTTTCAAATGATTTTAACTGTAACTTGCTTGCATGCGTTGAAATGTTTTAAGGTAAATTGAGAGTAGACGTTTTCAAATTATTTTAACTGTAACTTGCATGCAAGCATACGCCGAAATGTTTTAAGGTAAATAATAATTGAGTGTAGATGTTTTCAAATGATTTTAACTGTAACTGGCATGCGTTGAAATTGTTTAAGTTTGTATTGAGATTATAATTGTATTCAAATGATTTAAACCGTTACTTGCATGCATGCATGTATTGAAATGTTCTAAGGTAAATTGAGATTAGATATTATGTATTCAAATGATTTAAACTGTTACTTGCATGGATGAATGCGTTGAAATGTTTTAAGGTAAATCGAGAGAACTTGATGATTTTTTAAATTCAATAGAATTGTATCCGAGCAGTACCTGATAAACAGCGGTAAAATAAGTACCGGTAACTTATAATTACGATGGCGCCTTTATAATTGGGCCTAATATGTATTTATATTTGGCTGCTTTGAAGGAATCAGGCTGGCTCCCGGAGCGGTTATATTGGGTTATAGTGGGTACAAACATATAGAATGTAGAAATACAGGGTTACTTCTAAAACACCAGCAACCTCGCAGGACTAAATACCTAACACCATAAACAACAACATTTGTTCTACAACTTTCGTAAAAACTAAAAAAAATCAGCTGCTCCATACATTTTGTCGCGGGTTAACTATATTTTTGTATGGAACAACAATTTTTTTTTTAGTTTTGACAAAAGTCGTAGAACAAATGTTGTTGTTTATGGTGTTAGATATTTAGTCCTGCTAGGTTGCTGGTGTTTTAGAAGTAACCTTGTAGTGTGTAGAAATATACATATGATTCTAGCTTTTGCTAATGGCTTTGCCCGCGCGATAATTTAACTTTTGTGATATCCACTGAGATCCATTTAAGTAGCCTATGTCACTTTGCGACCTTTGAACTATATCCATATAAAATCAAGTCAATCCCTTACTTTGTTGCTGTGTGAAAGAGGAACAAACCAACAAACACGCTTTCGGATTTATAATAGAATATTATTAGTACTTCAGGAAGTAGGTAAAAATGAGTTTTATTTTGGAAGTAAGGATAAAACTCTTTCTTAGGCGGTTAGGAGGTGTACTCATAGCAAAAATATAGGTACCTAACATTACAGTAGGTGATTTCCTTTATAAAGTTTATATTGGTTTTATGCCGCTAAATATATTCATAGAAGGACCTACTAGTATATACCAACGTAATGTGTTTATGCGAACGTCTAATTACTTTAGACTTCAACTTATTTGCATAAATATGCTTAATACATTCCAGGATCTTAAATTCTTAATGGTTGACATTTATTCAAAAGCACGTATAATGCTAAATAGCACTCCTTTGAGATTTTAATTGATATTTGTTGGCGATGACACCAGCGTTGATGGAATCAATTATAACATTGCACATCCTAAATACTTGATAAATGGAAAAACATGCCTACTACATATACACCTCTAATTTTGACTGCCTCGGTGGATCAGTGGTTAGTGACCCTGACTTCTGGATCAAAGAGGCGGGGGTTCTATCCCCACCCAGGGCAAGGATTTATGTGAGGAACATAGGTGTTTGCTCTGTGTCTGGGTGTTATTTGAGTACTATCTATACAATACTTGTATAGATAGTATTTAAAATTATGTTTATGTAATATATCAGTCTCTGGCAGCCATATCACAAGATTTGCTTAGTTTGGGGTCAGAGACCGTGTGTATATAAGATGTTCCCGAATATTTATATTTATTTATTATGTATAAATCAGCTATAGAATTCATGCTTTGAGTGCCTAAATGCATAAATCTGTATTTATTTTCAACTACGAATGACAACAATGGGTTGTCTAATTTCGTTACAAAAATGGTGCAGTAAAACGGGTATATTAATTTATCATAATCTCAACAGAAATACAAATATTAGTGGACGTACGCTTCTTTAAATTTTCAATAGGGCGGTTTGTATGCGGCTTGGTACCTACCAATACACGGTTATTTCTAATTAATTAGCATCCTTTTAGGGGCTTATTCTGTACATCAAAACTAACAACTTTTGTTCTGCGACTTTTGTCAAAACTCAAAAAAAACAGCTGTTCCATAGGTACATATTTTGGTCGTGGGTGAACGGTATTTTTCTATGGAAAACCAATTATTTTTTTGAGTTTAGACAAAAGTCGCAAAACAAAAGTTGTTAGTTTTGATGTACAGAATAAGCCCCTAAAATAATGCTAATTAATTAGAAATAACCCTGTATAATATGATGACATGTCAACTAGAATTTGATAAATATCAATGGATGGTAAGTCGTCAGATCAGTCGTAAGATCATCACAGCTACTTAGCTCCCGTGCAAGAGGCATGGCAAAACACCTGAACCAGACCTTCTTCAATCGACTTAAAAATTAGGAGGTTCTCAATTACTTTTTTACCGTGATATAAATCGTGAACGCCGGCTGCATGCACGAAAAAATGTCACGTTCCGCCTGAGCCAAGCGTGTAAGCGAGAGCGCGGAACAAGCGATAGAGAGGCACGGTCGGCCTGAGCGTTCGGCTTGCTTCAGTTGTTGATTCAACAATGTTGACGTTATCAGTAAAGCAACCTTTACAGACAACCAAAAAGCCCAACAACAAATTTTTCAAGTGAAAACTTCTTTACCGGCGTTGTGTATTTTTTGAGATGGGTAAAAACCTGATCGAAAATTCGTAAAGCAAGTTTTCACTTCTGCCGGCACTCTCGGGGTGCAACCCGTTATTTTTTTGTTTTGTACTGTACTGTACTGTATCAGCCTTTTTTAATAGTCCACTGCAGGACTTAGGCCTACCCACGAAGGGTGATTGGGCCATATCCACCACGCTGGCCCAGTGCGGGTTGGTAGATTCGCATACGCCATCGAATTTCTTCTACAGACGTATGCAGGTTGCCTCACGATGTTTTCCTTCACCGAAAAGCCAGTGGGGTGAAATTCCGTACATAAATTCCAAAGAACTCATTGGTACGGGACCAGGATTTGAACCCACGACCTCACGATTGCAAGGCGGGTGTCACTACCTCTAGCCCACCACGGCCTATTTTTATTTTTTATTTTTTTGTTTTAGTGTTAGCTAATTTCTCCAACTGGGGTTCCCTGGTGTTGAATCATCGGAAAAGATGTTTTAAACAAGTTTAAATGCCACTTTAAATGTGTTGTACTCGTACTTGCCTGTATCTGTAAGAGCCATCTGGTTGTTGATCAAAATCTTGACTGACAATTGCTACTTCTTGATCCGGCTTCTGTGGCGCCGCAAACGCTGTTGCGACCGCTGCTAGTAATAGTAACACCCTCTGAAACATTAAAATTGAACAATCAGATCAAAAGCCCAATTTTTGACACGTTAGATTAATTTCTAACGTTCTCAGAGGATCGCATGGTATTCTCTCCCGTTCGCACAAGCATACATTTTCAAACTTTGCTCATGTTTTTATTCGGTCATGTAACCATTTAAGCAGACCTACGCTAAGCCAATCTATTGATTAAATTATAGAGAATAAATTATATATGGTACCTACTATGTTACTGGTGAAATAAGTAAGTAAGTTCGTATAGGTACGTCCTATACGAACTTACTAACTTATTTAGCCTTAGTGCCAGAGATTTTAGGCCGCCTGAAGGCCTCTGACACTGGTTACTGTATGTACAATTGTACACTGTACTTGCACTGTACCTATAGAATATTAAAACATATGAGTGATTTTTTTAAGGATGGCAATAAATAAACTACTCAAACTCAATATGTATCGATCTTGTGAATAAACTTTCATAATAATTATCTATTGTACAAGTATAGGGGACTCTGTGACTTATATTATTGTCAGAGGAAAACCTGACGATTATACAAAAAAAAGGTACATACATGTACCTGCAGTAAACATGTAAAGGGAAAGAGACGTCCACAAGCGGTATATCATTCAGAAATCTAAATAAGATGATATAAGATTGACTGCTTCGGTGGCTCAGTGGTTAGTGACCCTAACTTCTGAATCAAAGAGGCGTGGGTTCGATCCCCACCAGGGCAAATATTTGTGTGATGAACATAGGTGTTTGCTCGGTGTCTGGGTGTTATTTAGTTACTATCTATATAAGTATGTATTTAAAAATAAGTATATGTAGTATATCAGTCACTGGCAGCCATATCACAAGCTTTGCTTAGTTTGGGGTCAGAGGCCGTGAGTAAGATGTCCCAAAATATTTATTTATTTTTATTTATTTATTTATTTATATAAATACATCATTTGAAAGATAGTGTTACGGCCTTTTCAAATATATTTAGTTAACATTTTTTCATCCCTCCATTTTTTTCATATACTGTACTATATAAGCCTTTTTAATAGTCTACTGCGAGACGTAGGCCTACCCACGAAGGGTGTTTGGGCCATTACCACCACGCGGCCCAGTGCGGGTTGGTGGATTCACATACGCCATCGAATTTCTTCTACTGACATATGCAGGTTGCCTCACGATGTTTTCCTTCACCGAAAAGCCAGTGGTGTTAAATTCCGTACATAAATTCCAAAGAACTCATTGGTACGGGACCGGGATTTGAACCCACGACCTCACGATTGTAAGGCGGGTGTCACTACCACTAGACCACCACGGCTTCATTTGTTTTTTTTTTTTTCATATGTTACACATAAATTGTGTGAAAAACGGAGATACAGTTTACTATTTTTCTGTTTTAGTAATATCTAATTATGTGCTTATATCGTTATTGACCGACGAACCACCGGAGGAGGTATACAATTTGACGCGTATATTTTTTTATTTTTTATTTTACTTTCTTTATTACCTGATTCTTCCATCGTTATCCGATACTTTGCTAAAATTATAGAACTCATAAGAAATTAATGCGCCCAGTAATATCCTGCTAATATTAAAAACGCGAAAGTTTGTGAGTATGTATGGATGTTTGTTACTCTTTTACGCAAAAACTGCTGAACGGATTGAGAGAAAAATGGTATACTTTAGAGGTAGTCCACTTAAATTTTATCGAAATCGGCTGAGCCGTTTTTAATAAATCAACAATAATGTAAAAATGTTATACACCGATTTGAGCGAACTATTCCAATTTTGTACACGGTGGAAGTCGGTGTTGCCATTTTTTGCGAAAAATAATTATTATTTATATACTGATGTATTACACTCAGAATAATAATATTATGTACTTTTACGAAATGTAAACGAGTGATGTGATTAGATTTTTTGATTATCTTTATACCAGACTCCATACATTTTATGGAGGTGTCCTTTTGATGTCCTGCACACCTAGCATACGCACCAAGACATAACCACGATGATGACATATACCTACGAGACAAAATTAAGGTAGGTAAGGTATACCTATACAGAGTTATTCGTAATCAATTAGCATCCTTTTAGGGGATTATTCTATACATCAAAACTAACAACTTTAGTTCTGCGACTTTTGTCAAAACTAAAAAAAAAACAGCTGTTCAGTACATTTTGTGGCGAATGAACGATATTTTTCTATGGAACAACATTTTATGTGAAAAAATGTGAAAAGTTTTTCACACGTCAATAATATTAAGACATTGTGCGTATGCTAGCCGTGTTAGCGTTTTTTCTATGCACCTAGAAGATAACTAAAATTAAATCAATCAAGGTCATACTTCTAGAATCCCTTTGGTATTAATTAATATTGTAAGGATTTATTTAAGTTTAATATTCATCGAGAATCGATTTTATAATAAACTCCTGTGCAAAAATGACAAGCAAAGAATAAATTCATTTTTAACACGCTCATATTATTAGGTGTATGTAACTAACATGTAATGGAATTTAACCATCTTTCAAGGGTTGTAGCGTACTGTGCAGCTGTATGTAGTTCTGACATAGGGGCGCCCTAGCACAAAAATAACGTATCATAGCTACGTCATAGCATATCTCGGAAACATGGCGTCGATTTTGCCCCGCCCCCTTGAAGCGTTGCGCTAAATCAATACTTCGAAAATCGATTCGAAACTCGAATCGATAAAAATATCGATTTTTCCGAGAAATACCTGATTGCCCACAGAAAAGAGACCTTCTCTCTTCTGTGTGACTGCCGATGTACTAAACTTATAAAGCGTAGTTTTTAAGCTATACTAGGGCCAATTATGAAGGCGCTATCGTAAATTAAATAGCAAACTTAAAAAGTGTTCTCTCTATCGAATGCCTAAAGTGAAAAAGAAACAGAAATATGCTAATTAGCTATTATAATTACGATGGCGCCTTCATGATTGACACGACACCTTTTAAATTTACTGTCATAAATATGTATAACTTTCCTCATTACTTCGCACATTCTAAACCACTCAAAAAAGTCGTAGAACAAAAGTTGTTGTTTTGATATACAGAACAAGCCCCTAAAACAATGCTAATTGATTAGAAATAACCCTGTTTAAAAGACATCATTCATTTTGGGCTATATCTGAAAGAGTGCCGGCCAAAACAATTATTTAGGAAATAATATTCGTAGATACATAATATTATCCTGTACATTTTACCCCACATGACCAACTCTCTAGAATCACCTCCTGTGCAGTAGTTAGTTACCGAGTTTTGAAAACAATTATTTTAAAAAAGATTTTATCAACCAGTTATGAATGAAACTGAGACACTGTTTAATGTATCAACACACACTTAGGCCAGCGAACGAATATTTTGATATATTTGATAGTAGGCCCTTTTGTGTTCTCTATTGAACTTAAAAACATTTATTTGAATGACAATCATCAAAATCACTGAAGCCGTTTCCGAGATCCAAAATCAATATTAGGTAGTTTAGAAAATACTAAAAAACACGCTTTCTTGGCATATCAAATAAAAAGTGTAAAATGATTTTTGATACAGGCAGAAAATAATAATGAACGAAAAATGTTAATACTATTGTAAAAAAAGTGTTTTGTGCCATAATTTTTCGTAAATCGAGCACCCCACGCTTTATTAACATTTTTCGTTCATTATTATTTTCTGCCTATATTGGAAATTGTTTTACACATTTTAGTTTGATATGCTATGAAAGAGTGTTTTTAGTTATTTTTTACCATATTTATTTTTCAATTATAGATTTTTTTTCTATTTTTTTTTAGTAAATGTATTGTCATCCATCTTTGATAAGTGTGGAAATTTAAAGAAAATGTTATCACTCAAAGTAGGTCAAAATCGAGCTCAAATGGGTTGGTTAAAAGCAAGCAAACATACAGGTTAAACTAATAAAACCATGTTAATAAAATAAATAAATGACAAGCCAACACATATTAACTACAGTAAAAAGCGTCTAATACTACTGAATATGCAATAAACGGTTCTAATAACTTATTAGAAATAAGCAGTTAAATTGGTGAATATTTTTGTTAATATATGAAAATAATTTATTTCGAAATTAGATAACTACGCAGGGAGTGATCATAGAGGGTTGGTCCCGTGGTATAACATGTTTAGAATTATATGCATTAATACTATTTGGTCGGAATTATCAGGATTAGCCCAATATGAATGTTGTCTTTTACAAACCTAATAGTTAACCAATATTCTACTTAAAAACATAGGTAGTCATTAATTGGTAGTCGGGTTAAAAGAAAGTTTGGCAAAAACGAGTACTTACTGTACAACCATAGATTTATTATGACTTCTACCGATTATGCACCGAGAGAAGTATCGAATAACATATTGCAATGCAATAAAATCGTAACTTTGTCCATCACTATTTGAAGTAATGTAAACATTCAATATATTTGCTTTTCTCAAAATTATCGTTTTATGCTGTGTTGTGAATTAAAATAGATAGTTTTAAACGTCATTTATAGTTCCTGCACTGAACACTTATTCATATTTCAAAAACATAGATGTGAAAATACAAAAACTACGACTAACCTAAAAATTATAAACATTCGCTTTTGTTCTTAGAACACGATTCGCAGCCCCAAACACAGCAGGTAGCCATGGTTGTTTTTTATTGTTTGTGCCCTTATAATGTTATAAATTCTATTTATTTACACGTTTAATACAATATTTGTAGAAATCACAATTAGCTTTGCGATAGCCAAAACACAAATATGAAGATAATTTCTTATTGGTTGGATGGTCTCAGAATAATGACGGCTACAACTGTCAAAAGCCTTTTGGGGTATAGTGGATGGCGGGAGGCGAAGAATTTGATTACATATTTTCAATGCCATAATCTTAAGATATAGGGAAGCAAACAATAAAATTAAAGCAATGAGGTGATGTAATGAGAGTTGGAGGGCAAAAATCAGAATATAATCCACGCCCTTCGTTCCTACAGGACCTCAAATTAGCAGACCACTATAAGGTCTGAATCTTTGCGGGAGGACATAAGAATTTACTTCGTATCTATTCCCTCTATAATCTAAGAGTTCTGATGACAATACAATAATATGGTATTGTCAAACTGATCTGATGATGGAGCCGGAAGATAGGCACTGGCATTCCATGATGGAATATCGTATTATAGTCGTGTTTGCATTTGTGTGAAAGGCCACGTAATGAACTAAGCGTGTTTTTCTAGTGTTTTTTAAACTATTCATTTGTTAGAGTTAGGCTTGAATGTCAGCTAAAATTTACAACATGGCTATTTCCAAACAGAACTTTATGATAATAGAGCCAAAAGTGGCAAAAATGCTTACGGGCTGACTGATGGTAATAGGTCATCATCGTCTATACAGCATGACTTTTTATTCAGTGCACAAATTTTTATCGCGCAATGGATACCTATCATTTATAGAACATATTTCGCTCATAAAAAGATCGACTTTTTTTCATCAATTTTAGTCAAACTATTCCAAAGAAAATTATATTGCATGCACCCTACACTCCAGACAATAACTACCTACCAAAACGTCTCAGGCGTACGTACGGTAGGTACTCAGACATACCTAGGCAAACGTATGAAGGGTGACATTGATTACTCCGTTTATCTGTACTCTTTCTCTTGAAATCATTTCAGTATTTTTGTACTAAAGTGAGTAAAACCAATGTAGGGGTTTAATTGTGTGTCTATTATACTTTCCGTATGCAAAGTATGTGCACTGGAAAAAGAAAACACCCTGTATGTGAATGACAGCAACACCGGAGACGTTATCAGTGGTTGATTGGTCCACTCTTCAAGATTCACATTTTTTTAAGTGTCCTAAATTTAATTTAAATTTAAAAGGCACATAAATCTAGGTATCCATAAAGAACAATAAATTTTTATACAATGGTCGAAATGTCACTGGAATGTATAATCAAAAATAAAAATATTTTACAAATAAAATATAAATATTATACTACTGGCGAAAAACTTTCACGTTTAAGTTTTTAATTAAAACGCCTGCCATATTTTACGTAGCAAAGATCGTGACAATAAAAATATTATAAACATTAAGCCCAATTTTAGTGGCGCCATCGTAAATTTAATAGCAACGTAAAAAAGTATTCTCTCTATCGAAAGCCTAAAGTGAAAAAAATACAACAGAAATTGTCTAGGGAGCTATTATCTCGTAGTTACAATGGCGCCTCTAAAATTGGGCTTATTGAGGGGATATAATATTTTTCGTTATTTTTACATTCAATCAGAAATGAATCATCAGGAATGACGCATCAGGAATGCGTCGAATCAGGATTGAGGAGATAGAAGAAGAACCGAGGTTACCGACATAGCCCAGCGGATTGGCAAGTTGAAGTGACTGTGGGCAGAGCACATGGCGCGGAGAACTGATGACCGATGGGGTCGAAAAGTGCTCGAGTGGAGACCACGTCCACCCACAAGGTGGACGGATGACCTTATTAGGACCGTACGATCGCGCTGGATGCAAGCCGCTATCAACCGGTCTTATTAGAAATCATTAGGGGAGGTCTATGTCCAGCATCCTATGGCTCGTCCTATGGCTGAAATTATGATGATGATGATGATTTTTACATTCTAACATGAAATGATAAAATGCTTTGGTGCCTGCAAATATCCGCAGAGTTAGTAGCACATCTGTTAAACCTAGCATATATTTGAAAGCTTATTTTTGTAATACATTTTTATTTACTATGTTATTTTACAGTTACATACAAATATCCCAACCTATTTATAATTATTGCAGATAAATTAATAGTTTATTGTATCTCAAACAAGCAAACTAACAATAACACTTTATTAGACAACCCCATTACAACAAAAAAAAAACAGATAACAAGGACAAAACAATATAAATAAGTTTCTATATGGCGGCCTTATCGCCTGGAGCGATTTATCTCTAATATGATTCCCGCTCACACATCTCGAAGAGGTCCTGCATTGGGAATGCTGCGAAACTAAACCTACCTACACAAAGACAAAGTTTAAGACTAAAGTTGGTAGTGCGAGGACAACGCTTAATTAATACAAATTACTAGGTATCTTTTATTTTAATTTAATTATAAAATTTAAATTAAATAATATCATTAATTTGTGGTACAACATAGGTAGGTACCATGTCATTGTTATAATAATTTATTTGGATTACAATTTTTCAATTGTGAATTATTGCACTGAATATAAGCCTTTACTAGCAAGCTATGTTGGTAGCTTCATATTTATGATATCTGGGAGTAGTTATATAGTGATGTACCTACCGCCCCGATATCCGACTTTATCGACTTCACTCTCTTTGTACCTATATCAGTGAAGTAGGATCTCGAGTACTTCCCAAGGGAATAAAAATAATTGTTGGAAAATGTTACTTATTTTCTAATACTAAGTAAAACTTAGTCAATTGATATGGCATACGTACCATTAGAGTGACGACATAGATGTAAATATAATAATTATGAGGTACTCTACGAATGGCTATTTGACCCATCATCGCCGTTTGTGGCACGCGGCCTTCGACTGGCAATCGTGATGGGTAATCATGCACGCATCACGCTAATAATGTCACTAAACTTTTTACAATAACAATTATTTACTAAATTGTCTTGAACTGCCTAGACGGCATTTTATCGTTTCAACCATCAGCTATGTAAATACTTAGAAAGTTAATTTTTCTTTCGCCTATAGGTCTGGTTTAGGGCCTTCGCCCACGGCGACTTTTTGTAGCGCGTCTGACGCGCGTTTCGTAATCGCGCGATTGCATCGTTACTAACGCGCGATAGACGCGATCCAAACGTGATGCAAACGCGCGACATACGCGATGCAAACGCGCTACAGATGCTATGCAAATGCACTACAGCATCGCGACTGTATCGATGCAAACGCGCGATTGTATCGGATGACAGTTAGTCCAGTGAAAATAAAAAGTCGTAACTTAGCCAAAATTTGCAATGAGCTGAAAATTGGTAGGTATAGACTTTAAGTTGCCTCAACGGAGTCCATCTTGCAACTGTAGCGATCACAGGCATTTTTGTAATGTTAAAGAATCGCAACAGACGCGTGACGGAAGCGCGTTTGCATCGCGACTGAATCGTGGTTACGTGGGCGCGGCCACACAACTAGCGACAGCATCGCGACTGCATCGCTACAAAAAGTTGCCGTGGGCGAGAGCCCTTATTTGTTTTATTTTGCTCAACACAATTTTTAGCATACTTTACTCATCTCACGGAACATAAAAAAGTCTTAGGGCATATGAAGGCTACTGGGCTTAAAACGTTTTAAGCTAAAAGCGAATTAGTACGTAGTAGAGTGAATACGTTTTTTTTAAACAACCACTACTTGCTCTACTCTGCACAACATGATGGAGTTTTGTTTGGTGGCATCTGTCTATCAGTCTTTACAATATTATTTTCCTCTACCAATTCACCAGTGCTTGTATACTTACTTGTTCTCATATACTTTCTTAGGACTCAAAGCTAGCACCTCCAGCTTACAAATTAATCAACTGCGAGTTAGGCTACCATAGCATTCCTATCTTCAATAGAAACAAAAATAATGATTTACCGAGCAATATGTCGTCTAACTGAATCCTCAGTTTAAATGTACGAGTATGTTGACGTGTAGATGTCCAAGTTTAATTGTAGATACATCAAGATGCCAAGGTAAGTGTACATTACAAAGGGCTTACGTTACTAAGGTTGTTTTGCTTCGATTACCTCAAAGTGTAATAGATAAATTTTATTATGCTTTTATGAAACCATTATACTGACAACTTGATGTTGTTTCTATTATAATAAGTAATTAAAATATAATAAATGTCAGAGTGTAGCACCTTGAATGGGTCGTAAAATTTTCAACCATAAAATTGGTAGAAAATTTAAAACTATAAAAACCTAATTAGTAAGATTAAAATGAGTAAAATAATGGTAATGTGATACTAAAACCAACACCTTATTTAGTAAGTTACATTACAGGTTTACATTTAATGCAGCTGCCAGTCCAAAGATGTTAAGTATATTTTTTGTTCTAAAATATCTAGATTCTATAACAAGAGAATCAAAACATAATAGATAAATGCAACTGTGTTCAGTTAATAAATAAAACTATTACAATGGTAGTATGTATTAGCTTTACTTAATGACAATAATTTAGCTTTCTGATTGACTAAAATGCAAGTTAGGTTTGCAACCTGAAAAGTCTAGTAAGAACATATCGATGTTTTATTCAATAATTTCAGTATTTTAGGCTACTTTTATATAGAACCAGTTTTTACCCGCGGCTTTGCCCGCATGATATTTTGATTTTTGACGCAATATCATTATAATTTATAGCCTATGTGTTATTCTGATATATAAGCTATATTATTGCAAAGTTTCATCTCAATCCGTTTAGCAGTTTTTGCGTGAAAGAGTAACAAACATCCATACATCCATCCATCCATCCTCACAAACTTTCGCGTTTATAAATAATATATATATATATATATATATATACATTAGTAGGATATGATATTTCGTACAGAACGATTCAATTTTTTTATAGGGCTCTTACCTTTATTAACTACCACTAAATACATGCTTTTGTTATTGTGAATTTAAAAATATATTTGATAATTAATGACAGACCTAGTAAAATAAGTTAAATAGGTAATACGTATTATTTATTTTTTTATAATTTTTAAGAGATTAGAAAGACTATAACATAACACAGTTTTCAATGGTTCAGACTACATTAACTCATTATTATTTAATATAATTTATGTTTTGTTTTGTGGTTACTTAATTAATGGACTTGTGTTATAATTAAGCTACGATTATTTAACTTTAAATTTTAATTTTTGAAGCCGTGGTGGTCTAGAGGTTGTGACACCCGCCTTACAATCGTGAGGTCATGGGTTTAAATTCCGCGGTCTCGTACCAATGAGTTCTTTGGAATTTATGTACGGAATTTCATACCACTGGCTTTTCAGTGAAGGAAAACATCGTGAGGCAACCTGTTTACGTCCGTAGAAGAAATTCGATGGCGTATGTGAATCCACCAACCCGCACTGGGCCAGCGTGGGTGATATGGCCTAATCATCCTTCATGGGTAGGCCTACGTCCTGCAGTGGACTATTAAAAAGGCTGGTACAGGTACAGGTACTATTATTTAACAGAAAAAAAGCTAACCTAAAATGCAGTATAGTGGACCTTTGAAATTTGTATGTAAAGTACGTAAATCTATACGAAAAATTAACCATTCTCTCTATTTATGTCGTTTTCATAATTCTGTGTTGCGCAGTTGATTTGTCAACTGTTAAGTATATAAGCATAGTGTTTAAGGGTTTTGAGTGTTCTAGCACCTGCATACACAGCCATTGGGTTTACGATTGTTGTTGTGGTTTTCCTAACTAACTGCACAATAGCGTTTAGCGTGTACAGCTAAATATTTTTAGCAGCACCGTCGGCACGTCTGGTATGCATATGTCGGCACTACATTTTGCAAGTGGAGTGCTATTGTGGGAATATGTCACACAATTTGAGAGTTGCCTCGAAAACAATGTACTTCGTGCAAAAACAAAAGGTGCGACTTTAATTAGCCTCTCGCACGCGTTTGCTAGGCCAGAGATGGATTTAGTACAAACAGTATTAGACATATTATGCTGATGATAAATGTCTTATTTCAAATTGAAAACTTCACTTTTATTTCAATTGATTCAAATCATCAATTTCAAATCAAAATGTAAAATTTCAAAACAGTTAACAAATTAGTTAACTGTTTTGAAATTCAATGCTGGTAACCTTTTAGACCCAACTGCACAAATAAGTTAATTAATTAATTATCAACTTGCATAAATTATGATAAAATGAAAAAGAAAATGGGCAAATTGTATTATTTGTTGCTGCGAATTTGGCTGGTAGTTGAGAAAGCATCGGGCTAGTGATCCGAAGGGGCAGGTTCAAATCCTGCATTTACTTCAGATTTTTGAAATGCTTATCACAAAGATAACTCTTTGATATAAAACCTAGTGTGAAAAGCACTCTAAATAATAATCATATTAGCAGACCCGGTGTTTGACTACAGCTCGTTTGATTTTAAGTGCTGGCGTAGCCAAAAACAGAGAACTATATACTCGTAATTGATCTAAATTATTAATTCAATTCAATCATTTATTAATCAAATAGGTACACAAAAGTACACTTTTGAACGTCAGATACAGTTAAAAGTACACAGAAGGTAATAAATAGTAAATATATCAAATTCATGTCAAAACTAATAA
The DNA here is from genome assembly GCA_949316475.1 of Hypomecis punctinalis. Lineage (NCBI taxonomy): Eukaryota > Metazoa > Arthropoda > Insecta > Lepidoptera > Geometridae > Hypomecis > Hypomecis punctinalis. The sequence continues at coordinate 13,352,517 of OX438800.1, forward strand.
CTACAAATTAATACTATCTAATGTCACGTGCTTCCATGCCAGTTTATCCCTCAAAAAATCGTCAATAGAGTAATTGTAAACATTTAAAGATTTTTCAGTTAATTATGCGACTTAGTGTTAGCAACCTATGGTTTCCTCATAAATTTTCCTTCACCATAAAATTCAATGTTGGGATCTGACCCCATGGCCTGCGGTGCTTAAAAGGGACAGCCCAACTGCTGAGTTATTATAGTTAAACTATGTGGCATTTAGTAAAATTTCAGAATTCTATTAAACATTTGAAATAAAGTCTACACTTCACGCGAATATATGTCTGCAGTCTTATGTAGATACATTTCATTTGGAAAAGTATCACAATTTTGGCAGTTATTTAACGTCCAAGTTGTGCTTTTCCAGAATAAAGAAAAATTATTGAGGTAACTGTTCAGAGTAACATGATTTTAAATCTGTGTAGTAAGATTGTGACGTCTACACCGAAATAATGCTACGCCAGTACCTATAAGGTTTGAACTGGCGTTGTTCAAAATCCTGCGTGGCGCATTTTGTTTACAGGAGAGGTTTTTACCATTATACGAGGATAATAATTATGTCGTCACTTAATTTTAATCGAAAATTACATTCTGTTTCATGGTATAGTTTCCGAACATTAAACGAACAAATTTCAAGTAAATTGTTAACGGTTATTATTTGGAGGAACTCATATAGGTAAACAGCAGTGGACATCAGACGTCCTACTGCTGATGTGTTGATGATCTTTTATTTTTATATCAATAATAAAAGTTTCAGTGTCACTATTAAACTGTATCTTCCTTTACTAAAATGATGAATGATGATTTAAGAGACATTACATATCGAGGCTTTCAAAAACTCAACTCAGAGCTATAAGACTGTGTAAGTAGTACTTTCAAATCGAACTTTTTCATATCATAAATTAGCTATTCCTACTTTTATTTTTCTTCTTCATCAAAATTGGATTTCTAGTTGACAGATCTCATGCTTCACCAAACAAAGACTTGTAAACTCAAATAAATAACAGGAATTTAATCATTCTTCTTAGGCCTTAGTTGAGTTTGCATAGTCAACGAAAACTATTATCGTTTTCGTATGGGTCCACACATTTTAGATAGTTCTTCCTCGGATCCGTCAGAGGCACTGTATAAAAATGTATGGAGCGACACAGAAACTACTCTAGTTTCTGCTTACTTATAAATTCATACTATACCCTCTGATACAATCCTACTATATCCTACTAATATTATAAACGCGAAAGTTTGTGAGGATGGATGTTTGTTACTCTTTCACGCAAAAACTACTGAACGGATTGAGATGAAACTTTCCAATAATATAGCTTATATATCAGAATAACACATAGGCTATAAATTATAATGATATATTGCGTATGCGGGCGAAGCCGCGGGTAAAAACTAGTATAATATTATAAACGCGAAAGTTTGTGAGGATAGACGGATGGATGTTTGTTACTCCCTCACGCAAAAACTACTGAACGGATTGAGATAAAACTTTGCAATAATATAGCTTATATATTAAAATAGCACATAGGCCATAAATTATAATGATATTGCGTCAAAAATCAAAATATCAAGCGGGCGAAGCCGCGGGTAAAAACTAGTAAGTTATAAAAAGTGTTTATTAAATAATCTTTGAGGCATCTTCAGCTTAAATCTAAGGGCGCCAGCAAACTAGGTGGATAGGCCAGGCTAGGTCCCTTATGCAATGTTTAAACATTTTGCATCTAGCTAACCTTTTGCATCTACGTTGTTTGCCTTAGTGACACGCGCATCCTCATGACCTGTCCTATTTAATATAGCTAATAGAATTGACATTTGTAAATATTAATTTAATCGCATGTGCAGAACATACCGTCCTATAAATTATTGTGAAACGTCTTTAGTTAGATATTCACATGGAAGTATTTAAAGCCGACGGAAATATTAAAGAATATGCTTGTACCAATGATGACTAAAGTTTACTACGAGACTAAAAAATCAAAACATGTCATTGAGCATTTTGTATGAAACATTTAACTATCTAGGATTTCAGGATCATTTTCTTGGTATAAGTTGTGCATAATTATGGGAACAATGAACTAATGATGATAGGACATAATTATACTAGAATAATTTTGATCCAGGGTATCTAAGATAACCTGAGTATCCTTGGATTTATTTCTGTTTACAAAATAATAACGAATATTTTTTGAGTATAAATATGGGAATACATAAAAAAACTAAATAATTTAAAAATTTCGAGGTAATTGTTTGATATGCGATTCAACTAGCTCAAGGTTGTAATCTGAAGAAGCAATGTAGGTAAGTACCTATATTATTTTAGACTACATCACTGGACCATGATTGCCTATTTACACTTACTTGTAGAATGATAATCACACATAATGGTATTCTTTGTAAACTTTGTGACTTAGTATAAAAAAGTGTAATGTATAAGGTAGTGTAAATCACACTTCATTGTCACTTAAATCTATATCAATAGAATTGTATATAGCACTGTACCAAATTATTAAATTTTATCGTTCTTCAGTTGTTATTTATAAAAGTTTTCTTCTTCCATTTTAGTACCTACAACCAAACAAATTTTAATCATTACTGTACTCACCATTATTTCTCGTTTTCAAGCACTTTTTTCAACAATGTTCAGCAAATTCAGCAGATTTCCATGTGGCGTGGCGGCGATTGCGCCGGAGTGTACTTAGCCATATAATCACCTGTCCCTTTTATAGAGACGCAGGTTTGTCTAGATATTGCATACGGCAGGGGGAGTCTGTACTGCCTAGAATACAGGGGTGGACTTAGACTGAGTAAATAAATTGTTTTAAAATATTCTTAAAATGTAACACCATCAACATGTCGGCAGGGTACTAAGAGGACTGATGACCGATGGGTTCTCTTTACTCTCTGCACGCACCGGCACGCAGCGTAAGACGTCTATCCACAATGTAGACGGATGACCCGATTAAGATCGCAGGATCGCGCTGGATGCTAGTTGCTACGAGCTGGTATTATTGAAGTTAATACACCGATAGTTAATATCAAGCGAAAAACGGCTACCAATTCAGGTTTGTTGTATGAGCCCCCCTTAAATATTTGTTGTTATAGCGGCAATAGAAATACGTCATCTGTGAAAATGTCAACGTTGTAGCTATCACCGTTCATGATAATATACAGCCTGGTGACAGACAGACAGACGGACAGCGGAGTCTTAGTAATAAGGTCCCGTTTTTACCCGTTGGGTATGGAACCCTAAAAATGTGATATTCCATAATAATTAAGCATTAAATACCGTTCCTTTGTTTGTTTATTATATTTTAAGGCTTTTTTTGGGCTACTGTGCTAAGTCTGGGTTAAGTTTGCAAGATCTTTTATAAGAAATATTTACCACCATGGTTTGTCACCATGGCGGCTGTTATATTATTTTTGTGTGTCATCATGTCATGTCATTTGTTGGAATTTCTTGTGCTAACGATACAAAAAGTACAGCCCTGTGACCAATAATAGATAGACGGCGGAGGGGTTTTCTCTCAGAATAAGGACTAAATTTATTCTGAGGGTTGTCTGTTGGAGTGAAGTCTTAGTATTATAATCCCAATCACTCTTCGTGTACTAAAGTCTATAATATCACACCAAATTGTATCGGTACTTAAAATGTCCATCATTGGAATCAAAGATATACTAGATGCGGCCCTTCCTTGCAACATTATCTCGTCCACAGTACAATAGAATATAATCAAGTCTCGTAAACCCAAACCTAATACTTAAATGGTACGCACGCTTTATGTCAAATGCAATGCAAACGCGAGAAGATGATTCGTTGACATTTTAGCATTTTATTTGCGGTACCACTAACTGCCCTACACGGGCATTAATAGCTACATAGATGCGTATGTCGAAGTGCCAAGGTACCTAAGTAATTGAAGAACCGGCATACGTTAACTAATACCTACTCACCTACTAGTGTTTACGTGGGCGCTGTATGGCCTGGTAAAATTTACTTTGCCTTATTCCTAAACGTTTTTACGAAACAAGCTATACTTAATGTAAACTAATGATAGTCCTAGCAATAAAAAAATCTAATACACGTTACTGAATAAAACCTACGTTTCATTAAAATACCAGCTGTTGCCCGCGGTTTCGCCCGGATAAATATTGGTTTTAGAGAGATTGGTTTTGGAGATAAAAAGTAGCCTTTTTCACTCTACATCTGACTTTTGAACCATTTCCATGCCAAAAATCAAATCTATTCGTTGCTCTATTGCTGCGTGAAAGAGTAACAAACCAACAAACACACTTTCGGATTTATACTATTATACTATATATTACTATTAGCTATAGGTAAGTAAATAATATTACTAGTTTGGTCACTCAATTGTAGAAAAATATAACTAAGACTTGCTTTTTTTTATAAGTGCCTTTATTAACTACATCAAAATACAATACTACTTTATAATGTTAAACTACATATAACATTACTACATAAAAGCAATCGGATCATCTACAGACCCTTGAAGGTCTAAAGATAATCTAAATGCTCAAGCCCACTGCCAGTTTGCAGTGTGCCCAGCATGCTGGCAGCATTGCCACGCTGAATAGCAAATCTTATACAACTTGTATTAGGTATTGTACAATGAGTTGGCAGGGCATACCAAAACTATCTCCTTTTACCACCCTTCCCAATTACAGGATCATACTAACTTCTATACACTTACAAGACTAACATAAAATATATATAAGCCTATCATGACGGTCCTATATAGATTATCTCCCGCATAATCCAAAACACGTCATGTTCGAGAGAAAGAAAAGGATTAGAATACTCTTAGGTTTAAAAGTATGGTATAATTATTATTCGCTAAAAACGGCACAACCAACACAATCAATGTACAAAATTTGTCAATTTTGCCTATGCTATTTTTAGATTATTGCTGATTTTACAAAAATAATTTAAATGGGTTAACTTCTGATCTGCCAAACAAAAAAAAAATACGGACAAGTGCGAATCAAGCTCGCACGTCGAGGGATCCGTACAAATCCAGAAAATTTCACATAATTGGGGAGTAACTTGTTAAAATCTCTATACCATAACCATTGAAAAAAAAGTTTTTTTTTTCACTTTTCTCGTCATACACCGAGAATCGCACATTGTTAAAATAATTAAAAATCTGTTTTAGCACGTGCTAATGAAGTTCTTTTATATGATACCTTACATGATACGATTTACTCACATTGAATTTTGAACGAATATTTTGTGAATTTTGAATATTTGTTTGTGATTGAAATAAAAATGTACAGTTTTCAGATTTATTTCTATATTTGTGTACTCTGAGACAATGCTTCTCGCCAAATTTCATAGTTCTACGTCAACGGAAAGTACCCTATAGGTTTTGATTTTTGTGGGTGTTGAAATATGCGGTTTTTTACGACATAAACGGCTCTAACTTTTTTAAACGATAATTGAGAAGTTTTTCTTTTACACAACTGCAAGAGACCATAGATATAAGTATACAGCTTAAATTTCAACTCGATGTCTTTACGCGTTCCCGAGATAAAGATTCTTGACATACACACAGTTGGACAGACGGACACACGGACAACAAAGTGATCCTATAAGGGTTCCGTTTTTTCCGTTTGAGGTACGGAACCCTACAAAACATCCAAATTGGTTCATTAATAATAATAATAGGCGATGTGATCGCGTAACGTTCAAACAAAAAATAAATAAATAATCGGCCAAGTACGAGTCAGACTCGCGCACGAAGGGTTCCGTACTTTTCAACTTTCTAGCTATAACGGTTCATGAGATACAACCATAATAACCAATAACAATAACTAATAACTTCTAGTTGAGTAATAACCTGTCTAATACGGGTATCACAGGTGGCGCCACCAACGCTATAAGTTGGGAAATGTAAGCACTTCAGAAATTTGAAGCTTGCGTAGGAGGCGGGCTGGCTCAGTTGGTTAGAGCGTCGGGCTAGTGATCCGAAGGGGCAGGTTCAAATCCTGCGTTCGCTTCAGATTTTTGAAATGCTCATCACAAAGATAACTCTTTGAGATAAAAATCTAGTGTGGAAAGCACTCAAAACAAAATCATAAAATTGATTTAGCAGTGCGTCATCTCTCGTCAATCTTTAGAAGTTCTAATAACTTCTAGTTGAGTGATAACCTGTCTAATACGGGTATCACAGGTGGCGCCACCAACGCTATAAGTTGGGAAATGTAAGCACTTCAGAAATTTGAAGCTTGCGTAGGAGGCGGGCTGGCTTAGTTGGTTAGAGCGTCGGGCTAGTGATCCGAAGGGGCAGGTTCAAATCCTGCGTTCGCTTCAGATTTTTGAAATGCTTATCACAAAGATAACTCTTTGAGATATAGTTATACTTATTAGACATAATTTATAAAGTTCTGTAGACGAAATGAAATGTTAAGCAAATAAAAATACTAGGATTTACAAACTACGACTTTAGTTATATTTACTTTATTTTAATGATTATAACAACAAAAGATATTATGAAGTCTTGACATACTTGCAGTTTAATTGTTTCAAAAAATTATAAGAAGATAATCATCGAGATTTCAGTTTTTGATGAATAAAACAATTTTATGGAGTGACATGAATTTGAAATGGGTTCACTTTCTCTAATTTAAGCCAATGGTCAGTTTATTGTTTTTTCTACCATGCAGTCATAGTTGTCTTAGGCCTGATTTCACCAAACCATGTTAAATATTTTATGCTTTGTTAGACCTATTAACAAACTGTTAAAGTTATCGAGTGTAGGGACACAGAGTGTGACAAGATGTTAAATCTTACCATTGATTTTGAGGTCCGCTAAAAGTTAACAGGCTGTTAGATGACAGATTATACTCATTGTCAAAAAATCAATCAAATAACTTCAGTCAAGTTTGACATTTCAACTATTAAAATAAAAAGTAGCCCGGTGGCATTATAATCCTACAGAGAGATCGGTATTGCCACAGAAAAGAGAAGGAAATAGAAAGGAAATGTGGAGGGGGGTTTGTAGCCACTATCATGAGTTATAACTAAAGATACGTGAAATCGTGACATTTGCCGTCACAGTCGTTCAAGAGATTTCAGAGGTAATTTTTGCCCAAAAAATGCCAGTCCGCGCTATTGTAACGTGTCGAATACAGAGCAAAGACTTTAGTTTACAAAAAGGAGGAATATCCTTCCAATAGCAAGTCTAAATTGTGGGCATTTTTTTATATAAACGTTATCTTTTACTGCCTAGAATTTCGTTGATAGTGGTGGCAAAACTTGCAAACATTTTATCGACATCGATAAATTTTGCTACAAAGTTAATAATATGTCGGAATAAAAAAATATCGATGTCAATATAATTATTTTAATTTCAAATGTTTTGTAATTATAGCATATTATAATCAAAAAATTTATCGATATCGATAAATTTTGATAGTAAGTTAATATTATCGAAATTAGACATTTATTGTTATCTGCATATTTAGTAAAATATTTGTGATTGTGGTGTACTTTTTAGTAATACGTAATTGTATTTTCACCACATTCTAACTGTTATACTACTTATGAATAAAAGTTCCCAGCTGGGCTAGGATGCCCACGAAGTAATATTTCTTTCGACGTGTCAGAACGAGCCAGCGTGATGGCGATGTATATATCTGTCACTTTTTCACACGTTGAAAGATTTCTTTTTGTGGCTTTTCATGCTGGACCAGCACTGACTGAGTAAATGGATCGAGGCAACAGGATGACATGACTGGATTCCTACATTTTTTTGGAAAAGTGATTGCTCACATAATAAAGATGCCTGAAGCCACCATCAATACCTAAAATAGAAACCGTAATTATACATTCGATGATAATGTGTATACCACACATAATGTATTCTGTAATAGAATTGATGGAAGACGTGTTGAGTGTTATGTTAAAATATGAGTTATTTTGGGGGTGATTTGCCTTTGAATTAAATTACATTTTATTTTGACGTATGTTTGAAAATATAATCTGATTTTATTAGCATAATCGGCCTTGTGGGAGTCGCGCACGAAGGATGCCGTACTATTATTCAGTAAAGATTTACATTTTCTGAAGTACCTACCTAATACAATTTTATAGTTCATATCTAATCTAAAAATTTAGTGTGTCTAGGTATAACGGTTCCGTTTTTAAAAGATATCTATAATTATAATTATATTGACTAAGAGACGCTAAAATTGAAAAGATTTAAGCGAATCACCCCGAAAAATCTCCCGTTCGCACAAGCACGCGCTCTCACTCGGCCACGTAACCATTTACGTATACATTCAGCTAATCCAATGATTCAATTATAGAGCTCCAAACTAGAAGAATTCGATTGTAATAAAATTATTCTGCTTCTTTTAAAGATTGGCGTCGCATGGAATATGTATTTGCCAGTGTCAAGTGTAGTTCTATGATGTTGTATGATAATTACTACTATTGTTACATGTAATTATGGTGTTGTTTATTAAAATGTTTCTATTATGATATTATCATTTTATAAATAGTCACAGTCGTAGGCAGCACAAAAATCTAGATACAATTGATTATTTTTTGCCAACAATGGCATTTGGCCGACTTCCACCGTTTACAAAATCCAAATAGTTCGCAGGAATTGATGTGGCATCCATGTAGTAATTTTTAACACTATTGTTGATTTTACATTTTTTTTTTGGCTCAGCTGACTTTGATATCATATGATTTTAGCTAGGGTGTACTTGTATACCATTTCAAAATTAAAATAAAAAATAAAACGGTCCATAATTGGCGAAAATACCGCTGAAAATATACAAAAACATACATACAGACGAACATAGTAGGTAGTAAGTAAGTAAGTTCGTATAGGCCGGGTGGCTAGCCCTGGTAGGTAGTAGGTACCTACCTTCACTTTTTGGAAGTAAGTAAAAAGTCACTGTCACATCTAAGTCATGCCTGAGTAAAGCAGTAGCGAATTTACTAATAGCGCCGCCCTTTATGGAGTTTTTGTAACAACACAAAAAATCACGTTACACATTACATTATTTTGTCTACACTATTGTACGTAATTCAGTTCATAATCTTCGAAATAGCACAAATTTTCACATATTACCACTGATAGAAACACAAGTTTTACAAATTAATACAATACGGCGCGTTGACATGATTTTTCAGTGTTTATTCCAAAACTTCCTAAATACTAATAAAACTGCACAATCATTGTCATCAATTATACACTGTATAGATTCAGTTACATAATCCATATATTATGCAAAAAGTATAAAATCACGTTATCGATAAAATTAAACTGCACAATCACGTCGCTCATCACTAGCTAAATGCCAAAAAATAACTGTGATACCATATTCAAATTTGAGATTGGCCCATTATTTTTTTTTTTTGGCTTGGCATGTTGATGCATTTGCCATTGTGATGTAACATTAATAAAATAAAGTGTATTTAATAACTTAAACTCGGCATTTAAATTATGACCAAATTAATGTTATGGGCTTTAACGTATCTTGGTGATGTGACAGAAAGTATACTACGCTCTATTTTAAAGTAAAAAAATATTTCCGAAGCTAGTGGAAATTGCACAGTTATTGTGCAGATATTTTACAGTGGTAATACATACTTGGCGACAGCGGTTTTCATTGAAAATTGTCATCGATTTCCTTTCTAATTAAAGTAGTTCGCTGTTCTGTGGGTATTGCCTAGGGTACTGCCTCGGTGGCTCGGTGGTTAGTGACCCTAACTTCTGGGTCAAAGAGGCGTGGGTTCGATCCTCGCCCAGGGCAAATATTTATGTGATGAACATAGGTGTTTGCTCTGTGTCTGGGTGTTATTTTGTTACTATCTATATAATATGTATTTAAAAATAAGTATTTATGTAGTATAACAGTCTCTGGCAGCCATATAAAAAGCTTTGTTTAGGTTGGGGTCAGAGGCCGTGTGTAAGATGTCCCAAAATATTTATTTATTTAAAATCGGTCGAATAGCATAACATACGACTAAGAAGAAATTTTTGTAATACATGTCAAATACAAACGTTTCGATTAGGAGGTATAAGAAAAATTAACATAGAGTGAACAATTTCTTAACATGGGATTTACTAATGGTCTGTTATATTTTCTTCATAGGACATAAAATGATCTAACACACCTGTCATTTTTAAAGACCCACTAGCTAAGGCCTCATTAAGAGCTAACAAACATGGTATGGTGAAATTAGAATTTAAGTAGGTAGATATAGATAGATAGATATAGCGTTTACTCTATACTCATCGAAAAGAAACCAGCACACTGGCTATAGAAAACTATTGAAACACACTTTTTAAATTGTGATTGAAGTAAGAAAAGACACGGTTTGCTTACGTACTGAGACAAATTCTAAAAACTATGGCACCCGTACATTCTAATTTAAATAAAAAACCATTTAAAAACTCGTTTTAAATGCCATAACCGTTCATAACACTGGTAGTGGATCCCCAATCTCCACAAATCTCCTTGAAACGAAGTCGTTCAGACATGTTTATGACCTAGTTTTTTAACATAACACAGAATAGTAATAGGTCATTGGACCAAATTAAGTCATTGGACCAAATTTAGATAATAGGTACAGCCAATTCTGTATTGTTTTCGAGCACAAAAGCCCATTATTAAGCGACTATGCGAATACCTTCTGAGGTTAATCTCATTGCATTACTAGATCGGTGATTAGAGTTGGGAAGGATCTTTTGTGAGTCGGTCTCACACGTTACATACTCGAGACGTGGAATAGTTAGTCTGTGTGAAAAATTTACTTGCTTAAGAGACAAAAGGCGTGAATTTGAATTTGTGTATTTCAAGTTCAATGTTAAGCTTCGTTTTCTAAATGTCGTTGGCTTGTGATCGTGATACACTACGTTAATAGTTTTATGACAAAAGCAAATAACAACCGTATATTGAATTAGAAAACTACAATATACGAGTCAGAATTGCCATAAGGGCTCTATGCCACTATGACTTACCGTATCGTATAGTTTAATGTGGTGCCGAACATGTTAATTTTATTTCGTTTTGTAGCGAACATAATAATATGTATTATTATTAAATTATTAGTATTATTAAAATATTATTAAATAAACATTGGCCGATATTGCGCAGTGCCGGTGGGCCCCAAACTAGGCGATGCCTGTATCTTGGTGGCCCGGTGAAATATAATTACTCTTAAAGAATTTGCGCGGCTTCGTCATTGAAACAATTTACAAATTTATTTGTAATAACATGCCAGTTTTTTAACAAATATTAATATTAATTTACATTCTGTGAAAACTATCTAGTGTTTACGTATTGCGATTTTAAGCATAACCGTTAAACAGCGGTGTCCAGGACAAACTAATGAGAGGTAAACTTACCTACATAGCAATATGTAGACCGAATACCTAAGTAACTTAGTATAGACTCGGTGCCCGAGGGCCTCTGACGTGGCTAAACAGTTAAAACAACCGAGGCCTACAATGATTACCGTATATAGCTAAGTCTAGTACTTTATTGCACAAGAGTACAAAATTTAGAAAACGTATGCCTGATATCTCCGACGAGCTAAAACAGAACACAAAAACTAACATATTAAGGCCGGGACTCCAAAAGCGGAGACGACACGAACGGAGAGGAGATTTTTTTAAACAACCAATAGATTTGTGTTATTGTCACATCTCTCCGCTCAGCTTTAGTGGAGATCGCTGAGCTGAGATGTGTAATATTTGTTTGGCGCATGTGAGCTGAGCGCGGACGACGCGCAGTGGAGACGAGAGATGTGAGCGGCGTGCAGTGAGCGATGTCAGCGAGGGTGTCAGAATGCGTAGTGAGCACTCAACGCCTCGCACCCGAGCTGAAAAATATCTCTTCTCGCACAGCACACCACATACATCTCCGCTTTGGTGGAGTCCCGCCCTTACATGTCATCCAAACCCTTTTTTTTTTTTTTTTACCAGGGGAAATCTTTGAAAGATTCCGCCAGTGCGCTTGGTATCGGGGCTACGGGCACGCTTTCGCACTCCTCCGCGGCACCCAACAGCGCTGGCCCAAACCGGGCCCCACCTCGGAGCTTGCGCTCCCTCCTGAATGACGATGTGCCGAACACCAGACACATCGTCATCCCCCACCTGGGACCAACCAGCACTGGGCGTCAGACAGTACCCGTGTCCGACAGCCCTGGTCCCGATGCAACGGGTCAATTAAAGTGGCCCCGCGCCTGCCACTACGGCTGCAGAGGATAGGGAGAGCGGCCGACGACATACCGACACTCCTCGTCCCCTGCAGCCCCACCGCGTCCGTCATCAAACGGTGGCGACCCCGTCGAGGCCGCGGAAGGCAGGGAAAGTGGCAACGACACACCAGCAGTCCTCTCCCGCCGCGGCCTCCAATCCTCAGCCGCAGTGTCTCCCATACGACACTGCAGCCCCCCTCAGTTGCGGTGCCCCCCATAAGGCACGCAACCTACTTTGGCCAGCTTCTACTCAGGCTTGGAGGCAAAAGCCCGGAGAAGCGGCCCCACCACGGGTTCCTCTTGGTTCACCAGGTTGGCCCTACCTGGCTACTAAGCCCCCCCGCCACGACAAGGCGGGAACCCACTCGGGGGGGTGTCATCCAAACCCTTTTCTTTTTTTTTTTTGTCCAGGGGAAATCTTTTAAAGATACCACCGCACCTCGGGACAGGCGGGTGGTTATGTGGGAGTCTCCGCCCATTGCTGGACGGCATACCCACCAAAACTCCTGGGTGTTCCGCCACTACGCTTGGTGTCGGGGCTACGGGCACGCTTTCGCACTCCTCCGCGGCACCCGACAGCGCTGGCCCGAACCGGACCCCACCTCGGAGCGTAGGCTCCCTCCAGAATGACGATGTGCCGAACACCAGACACATCGTCATCCCCCACCTGGGACCAACCAGCACTGGGCGTCGGACAGTACCCGTGTCCGACAGCCCTGGTCCCAATGCAACGGGTCGGTTGAAGTGGCCCCGCGCCTGCCACTACGACTGCAGAGGACAGGGAGAGCGGCCGACGATATACCGACATTCCTCTTCCCCTGCAGCCCCACCGCATCCGCCATCATAACGGTGGCGACCCCGTCTAGGCCGCGGAAGGTAGAGCGGGCAGTAGGCCACACACCGCCAGACCCATCCAGCCGCGGCCCCCGCCCCAAAAGGGGCACGGCCGCAGTGTCGCAAGAGCGATACTGCAGTCCACTTCAGTTGGATATGGTGCCCACTTCAGCAGGGTGCAGAGCGTACCTATGGGGGATGCAGAGGAGGTATGCAGAGCCCACCATGGAGGGTGCAGAGCGGGCTAGGGTGCAGGCACCACTAACGACGACCTACCTACTCGATGGCCGGCCTCCGATCGGACTTGGGGAAAAAGTCCGGAGAGGCGGCCCCACCTCGGATTCCGCTTAGCTTCACCAGGCTGGCTAGACCTGGCTACTAAGCCCCCCCGCCACGATAAGGCGGGAACCCACGGGGGGGGTGTCATCCAAACCCTGGTATAACTCAATTCCAACATTTATTTGGTACGTGAACCACGATATAATAAATTGGTCGTGAGAAACATAGCAAATTTAATCCTAATAATTTATTTCCGGCACCTTTGTTACACAAACAAAAATGATTATCATATATCACAGTCATATTTCCTCCAAATATCAAAAAAATACACAAATTTATGTAACATTACCTAATAAAATTAATAGCTTATTATCCAACTCCTCTATGGCCCAAACTAATAAGTAACGATAATAAATAAAATTTGAAGAGCAAACCTTGACTATGAAAAAACCGGACAAGTGCGAGTCAGGCTCGCACATCGAGGGTTCCGTCCAAATCTTGAAAATTTCACAAACTTGTAATGTTGAATCTCTATAGGATAAACAAAACAATCATCGAAAAAAAATATTTTTACTTTTCTTATCATGCTTCGAAAATTACACATTGTAATCCTGTTTTAGCATGTGCTAATGTAGCTCTTTCATATGATACCCCACATTATACGATTCACTCACTTTGAATTTTGGGCCTACATTTTTTTCATTTGGCCCTATTTTTTATGATTTCATAAAAAATTTACAGTTTTCAGATTTATTCGTAAATGACTAAGACAATGCTTCTTGCCAAATTTCATAGTTCTAGGTCAATTGGAAGTACCCTGTAGGTTTTGATTCCCTTGAGTGTCAAAATATGCGGTTATTTACGACATAAACGGCTCTAACTTAGTTTATGGTATCTGAGAAGTTTGATTTTTTCACAACTGTAAGAGACCATAGATTCTTACGTGTTCTTGAGATAAAAGGTCTTGACATACGGACAGACGGACAACAAAGTTATCCTATAAGGGTTCCATTTTTTTCTTTTGAGGTACGGAACTCTAAAAATAATAATATGTAGGTACCTACGTAAATGACATAATCACATATTCTAATCAATCAAAGAATATACGTAGTGAGCGCTAGATATCACAGTTTTTATGGGGTCTATTCAATCAATTTACCATTAGCAAGTCAGTAATCAAAATAAAATAATTGTAAACACGACATGGGCAGCGGACAAAAAAATAAATCGACTCGTTAAGAGTAGAGATGGGATATGTTGATAAAATAATTTAAACATCGATAAAACCATATTTTTTATTTAGTTGATTCTACTAATCTAAATTAAATTTTTGGTGTTCAAAAATAGGTTATGCATAAATATTATAATGGAGCAGGTATAAAAACAAATGTTAATAACATGCTTGTTTATCATGAATTAAAGTTCAGTATCATTAATGAAACAAAGGTGGTTGGCATTAGCAAACCTGGATGAGTATAGCATCAGATAGGGTTGAGTGGAAAGCTCTAGAGGAGGCCTATCCCACCAGGGGTTCTCATCACAAACAATTTAACTTATATAAACAATATAATCTATCAAAAAATGAACAAAAAAACATAGTAGATACATAAAGAATAAATGTAATGAAACTAAGATTAAAATTGTAATTTTAATTGACATTTTCGACTTTAATGAATTTATATGCAAACCATTTTAACTATATTGTAATAGTGTAGTACCCTTTTTCCTAATAACTGTTTTAAACTAAATATTTAATAACTGATGGCAGTTAATATCTAGAGCTCTAAAGTATATAAAATAAGTAGATAAGTAATAATTAAACATTAACTTTCATAATAATACATTGTCAAACTCACTAAAGCTTTATTATACCTACGTAAGATAAGAAAACAAAATAATTACGGCAATATCAAATGGTATGGTTGTTTACTGTTTTTTCCTCAAAAAATGCATCTAGTCTTTAAAAATAATTAAACTCGTCATTATGATCACCTTTTACTAAAAAGTAAGTTCGTATTGGCCGGGTAGTTAGCCTTGGTGTCAGAGTTTTTATGCCGCCTAAAGACCTCTGACATAGCTGAACCTTTTACTATAACACTTAATAATTTTGCTAAAAAAAGAGATGTTCTTTGAGAGTTAATAAACTTTTTGTACTAGTTTTTACCCGCGGCTTCGTCCGCATACGCAATATATAATTATAATTTATAGCCTATGTGTTATTCTGATATATAAGCTATATTATTGCAAAGTTTCATCTCAATCTGTTCAGTAGTTTTTGCGTGAAAGAGTAACAAACATCCATACATCCATCCATCCATCCATCCATCCTCACAAACTTTCGCGTTTATAATATTATACTAGTTTTTACCCGCGGCTTCGCCCGCATACGCAATATATAATTATAATTTATAGCCTATGTGTTATTCTGATATATAAGCTATATTATTGCAAAGTTTCATCTCAATCCGTTCAGTAGTTTTTGCGTGAAAGAGTAACAAACATCCATACATCCATCCATCCATCCATCCATCCATCCATCCATCCTCACAAACTTTCGCGTTTATAATATTAAGTAGGACAATAGGATACAATCTTTAAATGCTAAAACTACCTACACTACTACTACAAAGAAAGCAATTGGATCATCCACAGATCCTTGAAGGTCTAGAGAAGATCGAAATGCTCAAGCCTACTGCCAATTGTCAGCGTGCCCAGCATGCTGGCAGCATTGTCACGCTGAATGGCAATGCTTATACGTTGAGCCAAATAAACACCAGCATTTATGTCACGCGTCGCGTCCACCAGACTCAGAAAGATTTTTGTAAACAAGATGAGTTCCCGGCCCCCACGGACTCAAAGTCTCAACTCCAAATCTCTCAAATATGTAACCACTACCGAGGTTAGCATATTTGCGCCGCTTGTGCTGCTCAGCCGAATTGGCCGCCGCTCCAGCCCTAATCTGAGTCTCAGAAAGAATATAGTGTTAGAATAGTTGTTTTTATTGCAATTTCGTGATTAGCCTCCTAGTAAAAATTAGTCTTAATGATGAAAGAATATATAAGTACTGTAACATCCAAAAATATGCCTGCGTAGTCTAGAGCAAATTCGCTATAATGTACTATAATACTCACTGGAACTTATATGTATAGACAAAATTAGAAGAAAAAAACCACGGGTTGCACTCCGAGAGTGCCGGCAGAAGTGAAAACTTGCTCCCTCCGTCTTACGAATGTTCGATCAGGTCACGTGTCCTGACCCGAGTTTAACATTTTTACCCATCCTAAAAAGAGCACAACGCCGCTAAAGAAGTTCCCACTTCGAAAATAATTAAGTAACCCCAAATGACTGCCGCGGTGGCTCAGTGGAGTGACTCTGACTTCTGGATCAAAGAGGCGTGGGTTCGATCCCCACCCAGAGCAAGCATTTATGTGATGAACATTGGTGTTTGCTCTGTGTCTGGGTGTTATTTAGGTAACATCTATATAAGTATTTATAAGGCGACTTTGGTTACGACACGTAACAATCATGTTAGTATTAAGTTTAACATAATTATCTGTTTGATTTTCATTTTTTTTGTAATTTGTGACAATATGTCCCTAATAAAGTATTTATTTAAAATATCTATAAGTGTAGTATGTAGTATAAGTATATCAGTATCTGGCAGTCATATCACAAGCTTTGCTTAGTTTGGGGTCAGAGACCTTCTGTAAGGATGTCCCCTAGTATTTATTTATTTAAATAATATAGGAAAAAATTACGTTTTCCCATCTCTAAATCAAGAGTAAAATGCGTTTAAGATGCGCGCAGGCCGCTCACAATCCATCACTCGTTGAGGACACGACTCACAACAAATAAATTCCATTTTTCCTGACATTTCATCTTGTAGTTCTAGGTTAACATTCTGTTAGTCATTCGAATAGGCTACCATTTGTTTATGTTGGTATTAAAGGTTATGAACAAGTTTGTGTCAAGATTGCGCATCGATTTTTATTTAAATACCTCTGTTTTATCAGATACGAGTATACTCGACTCGTATTAGGATTTCGCTGGGTTCAATTCATTACAACCGATCTTATTTGAATTTTATAGATCGTCCAAGACAAAGGCTACCTTACGCCTTTGTCTTGGACGATCTATGGCTGAGGTGATAATGAGTAAATGAATTTAAAGCTGATCGTCTCGGCCAGAGCGCGAGATTCATTTTGGGTTTTGCTGCTTTCTACTGATTGAACAACTCGTTTTAAATCTACGAAAACTGATATAGCGGCCATTAATAGGTAGCATTTACGAGTAACATACACGTCTAAACCAAATTAGAGCTCAGTTTATGCACTTTTTACTGATTTTCACCTTATTTTTTAGTTAGTGGACTCTTGTGTATAAACTGGCCACTATTTTGGTTTTTAAGTGTAAACACTCCGTTAGCACTACTTAGTCACGGCTGCTTAATGAGTTTTTGTAAAGTTACAAAGAGCAGTTTGTCTGTAAATGCCAAAAAACCCAAAATATTTGAATTTCGCGCGCTGACCTAGTGAATTCACTTTGACGTGTTCTTATCATACTTCATACTATTATAATATTATAAATCCGAAAAGTTTGTTGGTTTGTTCCTTTTTCACTCCTCTTCAACGGATCGACTTGATTTTTGGCATGAATATAGTACGAAGGCCGGAAAGTGACATAGGCTACTTTTTATCCCGAAAAAATAAAAGGTTCTCGTGGGATAGCACAAAAGTCAAATTCCACGCGGGTGGAGCCGCGGGCAAAAGCTAGTAACTTATAAAAGTAATGAATCTTGGGGTGGTAAATGTCTTTAATAGAGGTACGCATCGGCAAACACATCGTCGCGACAATGTAATTCATACCTACGTCATTTATAATAATTAAAACATTATTTGTAATTATACAAAATATATTTTAGGGAAGCCTATGTTCTGCAGTGGACGTTCTACTCTGCAACTGATATTATGAACTGAAAGAATGAACGTGAAACGCTGGCTTGTAGTCATGTCACGTAGTTACGTATAAACTGACTTATAGTAAAAGTATGACAATATTTCAGCTCTGCAACTTGAGTTGATACTAGTAAGTAGCATCCAATAGTTATTCAAAATGAGCTTCTGGCATTAAAATTATGTACATTAGGACACCTATTAATGTACATGAAGACTTCTACGAATAGTTTTGTTTGTACATTAGGACACCTATTAATGTACATGAAGACTTCTACGAATAGTTTTGAGCAACCAAACTAGCTATTTCTAAGCAAATCTCGTGAATTAAATAAAGTGGCTAGGACTGCTTTAAGAAAACTGAACTCTGAACTTTGAATAAGCACATCACATCTGTAATGTACAAGTTAGCAGATTTTGGTTTGTATATTTGTGACTTCTTACAAGGGATAATGCATTAGCGCATTGAATAAGATTGTAAGAAATCTATTTGGAAAATGTGGATTCCAATTCAAATATAGAAGGAGTCCTTTAAAAATACAATCGTGAGGTCGAGAGTTCAAATCCTGGTCCCCGTACCAATGAGAATTTCACAACACTGGCTGTTCGGTGAAGGAAAACATCGTTAGGCATCCTGCATACGTCCGTAGAAGAAATTCGATGACGTATGTGAATCCACCAACCCGCACTGGGCCAGCATGGTGGATATTTGGTGGGATGTTGACTGATTGTTTGTTATATTCTGGCCAATTTCCACTGCGCTAATTTGAAAAGTCTTTAAGTCTCTGAATCTTTTGTGGGTTAGCCAACGGCCTGCAGTGTACTATTAAAAGGGCTGGTGCAGTACAGTGCAACCAACATCTATGATCTCTCTAAATAATTCACTAAGCTGTAAAACGACAAAAATATTATTTGTCTTTGCATCTAAGCTCAGCTGACCTAACATTGAGCAAAAATAAAATTTAAGAATTCTAAAGATCTGACCCAGCTTTATTATGCACGCGTCATCTTGAACTTTCAATAGATTTATTCACCTGCTCTATTAGTATGAATATTTTGATCGGGTTTTGCTTACCGCTCGTACATTAATTCTAAAGATCATATTACTTTTTATTGTACTACTACGAATCTTTCAAGAACGTTATATAAAAATCCTTATGTGTCCTAGCGTTTTGAATAAGCTGTTAAGATGAAATAATCCTAGTTAAGTTATTATCCGAAGAAAAAAAGACAATTGTGGTTTTTACCGCTATACTGGCATTTTTAGCCAATTGTTATTTTAACCGTTTCATGATGTAGGAGGCATTCAAGCGGCTTACAAACTCTAACACCAGGGCTAGCCATCCGCCCTATACGTACTTACTTACATTAGCAAATTTTACTAGAGCAATGATTCAACGTCGGCTTTTAAATTTGTACCCTTACTAATATTATAGATCCGAAAGTTATCGGTTTATTCCTCTTTCATGCAGCAATGGAGCAACGGAATTACTTGATTTTATCATGGAAATTGATACTTGTATTCCAGAAAAATAAAATGTTTCCAAGAGATAGCAGAAAAATTAAAATACCACGCAAGCGAAACCACGGAAAAAAGCTAGTAAATTATAAAAGTAAGTACGCGTATGTCCTTAAGTAAGTATTCTTAAGTAATCGCATCATCTGCCACCAAAAATGGGTGAACTGCGAAGGTGTCATCTGCAAGGCAATATCCATGACCATTACTGCTCATTTTAAATTCAAGATAAAACATTGAAACATAATTTACTTTAACAATGTCTTATTTACATACATTAATAACTTTGTGTAAAAAGATATTTTGTTTTATTTCATTTAAAAAAATATGCTCAGATTAAACAGTAGTTACACAACGCCTGCTATTTCACTTAAAGCAACAAGGATGCATGTTAAGTCGCTGATCTGATAGTGCTATCAGCAATTGAGTATTTAAATGCTTTGGGCAGCAGAGCTTTCGTGGACCAATAGCAAAATCATAAATAATATCTGTATTTTTTTTTTTTTCAAATCTAACCATAGTATTGCCAACAGAACTGAAATTACCACAGAATCCTATAAAGGAAACCAACTAAGTAAACTATAACTATTATACTACTCGAACAAAGAACGTCTCATTTATTTTATACCACTTATATGGAAGACGACACTAATCCGACATCGACCTTGAAATCTATACTTGATTAATGCTCAATCGCAATCTTTGAATTTTATATGAGCCTTTTAATAGTATCGCTGGTATTTTTATACGCTTTGATTACAAGACTTCTTGATTTCTTGGGTTTTCTCTACGTTTATGACAGTTTATATGTTAATTTCACCATCTTTAGAAACATATTGAGTGGAAGAAAAGATTTATTGATCAAATTAGGTCACGATGTGTGGTCACATCTAGTGGTATCTACTACGCAAAAAAATAACACATTTTTGAGTCAATCAGAATAAAAATAAATGAAACATTTATTTCATGCACAAACTAACAAACAAACATACAAAATGATTGCCTGTTGCATTATTCGGGAACCGACTAGATCGATCGATTTTATTGAAACAAAAAGATTATGCAGAATACAATATAAAATCGCAAAGTTTAATTATAACTAATCGATTGATAGAGACAATAAAGCACGTGTTAATTCAATATCCTATTCAGACATAATTAATGTTAATGACTGATTTATTTATCTTTAACTTATAAAACATGAAAACAAAACTTAAATAAATTATCCTATCTAAAATAAAATACCCTATCTAAAGAAAACTAGTTAAAAATTAGAGAATGTTTAAACCTATAAAAGGTTTAAACAGTCTCTAATCACAGGCAACGTGCCCAAAATGCTGGCTGCATTGCCTCGCTGAATTGCGAGGCTGACTTTCTGCCCAAAATACAGGCCAGCATTCTGGTCACGTGTACTTTCTTTTAATCTCCCCGACAAATCTTTGAAAATCTCTAGAGCACCCGGCCCCCACGGTCCAAGTGTCTCTACCCCAAATGGCACAAATAAATATCCTCTGTCGAGAGATGAATATTTGCGCCGTTTGAGGGATTCTGCCGCAATTGCCGCACCGCTAGCCTGCCTTGATGTCTCTAGAAGATGTGACGGCGCCAAAGTATCGACACAAGTAGCATCCCACACCAAGGGCCGTCCCATCTTCCAGGGAATCAAGGTCATTCCATCGGGTCTTTTTCCATCGTCTCGTAGTAGTCCTGTTGGTTCCAGAGTAGCTGCCACGTTTACGCTACCAAAGGCACGACGGATGATATCATTTAAAGCGCTATGGCGAGCGATACGGCCGGCACTCCTGCTGCAAGACAAACCGTGGTGACCGAGGCTGTCTACATTTTCTCCACAGACGCACCTGTGGGGGAAAACACAAGGAGCGCCAAGGCGTAGCGAAATGGCTAACCGGAATGTATTGTTGTCCAGTAAATTTCCTAAATGAAACGAAGGTAGTGCCTGCAGCCAAAGACCCAATTCCCAGCGAGAAACAGCTAGGAGACGCGCCCGATCTGTAGGAATGTTTGTGGATAGTAATTTGTTCCATTCCAAATCACAGATCGGCGTATCCCATTGTCTCTGTGACGTTGGGGTCTTGGGCAGGGTAGAATTTGGGCAGGCTATTTTCCAAGCATTTAAGGCTTCAGTCAAAAATGAAATTTGCACATTTCCTAAACTTGGTGACAAAATTTGATTTACTAAATTTTCAGTGCTTTTGACTGAAGATAGAAATGCGGGCAATGATACGCTGGAAATTTTTCTAATACCTAAGCCTCCATAGCGGATCGGTAGGGACGCTTGGCACCACATGGAATTTTCGATAGACACATTGAAGATGGATGTGAGCGTATCCTTAACAATGTTGTCCAGTTTTTGTAAAATTTCGGGGTGATTCCAAAGCTGGCAACATCGCAAAGAATACGTAAATTTTGGTAGAAAAAGGCAATACTTAATTATAGTATAGGCCATATGCATATTAATTTTAGAAAGTCTATCCGAAACTGCGTTAAAATTTTGAATCTTTTCTTCAATAAAATCAGGTACAGACTCATCAAGGACCGGTGATCCTAGTAAACGAAGTGAAGTGCTATCAATGATTTTAATGTCAGGAGCTAATGAATTAAACCGTTGTATGATGTCAGTTTTTGACGTGCAGTGATCTGAAATATACAATTCACACTTTGAAAAATTCAGCTCCAGGCTAATAGCTTGAAAGTCAGAAATTAGATTTTCAATGACTGATTAATTAGAAAGATGATACCGCTTATAGTTTTAGAAACATCTCCGTTTTGAACCACCGGGTTAAACGAACCTGTCCGTCACGCAGATCTTATTTCAATCCTTAATTTCTATATTTTTAAACACGTACATAAGTAATTTATAGTAATACAGACTGGTATTTATGACTTGCTGTCGATCGTTAACGACTTTGTTTTTAAATAACTACAAATCATCTAATGAATATCATTAACAAAAGAATCTTAGCCTACAGCTACAAATTAGAATCGATTAGAAACTTGACATATCTTTGTTCGATATGGTATTTAGTTTTGAATAATTTGTTTGAATGAAAACCAGGGTCATAAAAGTACTGGAATCTAAGTAGATGCTGGTAAGCCAAGGTCATCACCATAATATGCCATCTCTAAGTAATCTAATACTAATACTCTTTGATAAACAAGCGGCGGATATTGCACGCAGCTGTATGAGTGTGTTTATTCGGGGCTATAATATGGATCTGTAGTGTAGCAAAAAAACATTATTGTGTTAGGCATCATAAACAACGTTAGCTGCAGGACCAGGTCCAAGACTTCCGTAGTTTTGGTGAAAATAGCATGTATTGTACAAAACGTTACTTCTACTCTAATACGCTTTTTCATGAGCCTAGTAAATTGCTCCTATAGTAATAATATTTCATAAGGAAGAAATGTAAGGAATACGAATATAAACCTTTTTATAATGACTTATATAATAAATAAATGTTTTTGGGACATGTTACACACGGCCTCTGACCCCAAACTAAGCAAAGCTTGTGATATGGCTGCCAGAGACTGATATACTACATATACTTATTTTTAAATACATACTTATATATTGTAACTAAATAACACCCAGACACAGAGCAAACACTTATGTTCATCACATAAATATTTGCCCTGGGTGGGGATCGAACCCACGCCTCTTTGCTCCAGAAGCTAGGTTCACTAACCACTGAGCCACCAATGCAGTCAAAATGCATTATGGATATGGAGGAAATGCATTTACGAAGCAAACATAAACCTAGAATATGACGGTTTCGTAGTTACGAATGTTTTTGGCAAATTCACTATTCAAACAAATAAATAGTAGGATGTAAAAATTAATCCAGTGAATTAGTCACCAAATTATTATTGTAAACTATCTACATGAGAGTCAGTTGAGATAGTGTCATGTGGGTGTGTGTCATATCTACTGTATATTATTATCTATGACGACCTATCAGCCGAATAAGTTCGTGTCAGTCAATATAGGCATGATTGACTTCGAACTTTGGCTTTTCCACTATAAATAGGTCTTACGATCGTTTTATACATAATTTTGCGATATTATGAGACGTCTTGCTCCTATCCGTAATAATAAAGTTAATCTACGACGCCTAGTTTTTGTCTGTGAAGCATAAATTAGCCTAATATCCAAGATACTTTTAAATATATTATAGCTTTTTAAATATGTCTTTGTTGAAGGAATTTTATTTGAATAATACTTATGTATAGTTTGTATAGCAATAAAGAAAAAAATTAAGAGTATTATTAACTAGCGGCTCAAGGGATCGACTGACCCTAAAAGTGTAAAATAAATCGGTAAATTACTATTTATTATGAAATAATTGGCCAAGTGCGAGTCAGACTCGCACACGAAGGGTCCCGCACCGTACGGAAGCCCCCTTAATATATTTTATTTTAATTAATTAAATATTTTTGATAGGAATATGCCACCTAACATTTTAAGCATCTTCCTGTTGCCGTTATTAATATCGAGCAAAAAAATCACGTTACTTGTATGGGAGCCCCCCCTTAAATATTTATTTTATTTTAGTTTATTTATGTATTTGTAAAGTGCATATTTAACTAAATATTCTGTGAATATTTCAAGAGCCAAGACGGATGGCGGTGTTTTAGTAATAGGGTCCCGTTTTTACCCTATGGAACCCTAAAAAGTCCACTAACTCCACGTCAAAATAATAATTCGAAAGCTGTTTTTGTCGTAATTTTGATGAGATAATCAGGACTTATAGATCATCGGATGTGCAAATCATGATTTAATATAATTATTAGTTAACGACGTCAACTGAATTTTAACTAATATATTCGTCGTAAAGGTATTCGCTACCGGAATTACGTGTTGACAGCAACAAGATAACGGCGAGTAATCTCGTTGCTATATCGCGCTCTATTATAAACTGAGACATGATTATTGAACAGAACTCCCGTTTTTAACCTCCATGTAAAGTTACAGATATGAAATATGGTTAAAATATCTAACCCTTAAGTTCTAGAGATACTATTATTCACAATTTTATACAGTCACCGTGGCAAAAAGTAGTCTCGAATGCATACTGTATTAAAGCTCTATCTGCAGTTAATAGTCCACTGCAGGACGTAGGCCTACCCATGAACAGTGATTAGGCTATTTCCATCACGCTGGCCCAGTGCGGATTAGGGGATTCACGTCCATCGAGTTCCTTCTACTGAATTATGCAGGTTACCTCACGATGTTTTCCTTCACCGAAAAGCCAGTGGTATGAAATTTCGTGCATAAGCTTTAAAGAAACTCATTGGGACGTGATCGGGATTTGAACCCACGGCCTCACGATTTTAGGGTGGGTGTTACTATTACCACCTCTGCTCATCATGGAATGCATCGTAATCATTATTATGCATAATATGTAATTAACGATCATCATTTGGAAACGTCATCAGAGCTATTAAAGCATCTTAATGCTCTTTAAGATGTATTACTTGGTTATAAGGTCGCTAAGGTTGCGCGGATCGCAGGTGTTCTGTTACGACGTCCAAGCCTTGGGTTCCACAGAGCGGAACATTATTGCATTGTAGTATTGATCGCGTTTCTGTAATGCATCCTATTTTCCTTTGACATCAACAACACAAGACAAATAAACGGCAGTTGGAAAAATTAAATTAAAATACATGTCCACAAAATGTATGGAGGCTGGTATAATAATAATAATCAAAAATTCTAACCACAACACTCGTTACATTTCGAGAAAGTTCATATTTTTCTGAGTCTATTACAACAGTTAAAAACAAAAAAGAGCCCTCCGATTTTTTTAAAATTAATTTTGAATTTTTTTAGAAAAAATAAATATATTTCGCTCAATAGGTAGTTTATCTCTAGTAGCCCTGATAAAGTAACCTCCAAATTGTTAAATAAAACCATTTTTACTAATTAGACACACTTTTTAAGTGATTTCTTGTCATATTGTACCTACTAACTGGTCACACTGGTAGGTTATAACTTTTAATTTTAGCAAATTAAGAGATGAATGTGGAAGAATCAGCTACGAATACAAGTAAAATAACGATAGAAGCACTTTATTATTGCTAAACTAGAAAAAATAATAAGCTGTATTGTTATTTTTCATACAATTTATTTTTCGTATTTAAAAAAATTGGAGGGGTGAAAAAATCTAAATTAATTATTTTTGGGAAACCTATATAACAAGCTTTCAAATGATGTATATTTGATCTTGGTTCGATTTTTCTCTGAATAATATACCACTTGTGGACGTCACCTTTGTCTGCCACATACATCTATGCGTTTTATGATTAAAAATACTTAAACATATTTAAGATGGTGTTGGAAAACAAAATTATAAATATGCAAAAGATTACAAAAATACCTATAATAAAATAAACATAAATAGTGAGGTATTCTATCTATCGTTTTAAACCCTTAACGCCGATGTTGCGAACAGACTACGTTTTGGTGATAATATTTATTACTTGATTAATAAATATATCCTTATATTGTGACAAACAGTAGGAAAAAAACAATGTACTTAGGTAATTGCGAAGTTTGCAGTTTAATAATGTCAAGAATGCACACTGAAGCTACTAGCGACTTAAGGCCTAAGTTCCATCAAAGTAAAACAGAGCGATATAAATCCATGACTTTATAAATACTATAGTTGAATATTTGCTTGGCATAGAATAAAACACATATTTACTTTGCCCACGACTTCTCACTTATTTTGTTTTTCGATAAGCAAATACGACATTTTGCTATGGGCTTTCGAACTACAATGCTCTGCCCGACTTCACCCGTCTCCGCCAGTAGTAATGGAGTGCACTATATGAATCACCTTGAAGTAGTGAATCAAATACCTACACCACCTTAGTGCAAATCGGCTAACCGCATAAAATAGCGGTAGGCTTTGGGAGGTGAAGATCATATCGTCGTATCAGCACAATACTCATACAATGAGCTTTCAGACTACAAGCCCTGATCAGCTCCACACATCTCTACTGGTGGTGGAATCAGGGATTTAAGGCGCTATACAAAACACCACACTCTTATGGCGCATCAAATGCCAAAGTCTAAAGCGGACTGCATAGCATCACGATAGGCTTTGAAAAGTGAAGACCACACCGTCAATCTGCACACCACTCGCACAATGGGCTTACAGATTACAACGCCCCGCTCAGCTCCTCGCATCTCTAATGTGGTGGAATCAGGGCTTTAAGGCGCTATACTCAGGTGGCGCATCAAATGCTAAGGTCGGCGGACCGCATAGCATCACGATAGGCTTCGAGAGGTGAAGATCACACCGCTGCATCTGCACAACACTTGCACAATGGGCTTTTGTTTAAACCACAAAGTTACGGTATTATGTTTACTTGTACTACTTAATTTTAACCGGGAAATGTTAAAATATTTCACTTTTTGTCATCCAGGATACCTACTTAACTCATGTTATTTTTGATTTTAATTTTGTTTACTGTACTGTACTGTACTATACCAGCCTTTTTAGTAGTCCACTGCAGGACGTAGGTCTACCCACGAGGGGTGATTGGGCCATATCCACCACGCGGGCCCAGTGCGGGTTGGCGGATTCAATTCAATTTTGTTAAAATTTATTTTATGTGCAAACGGTTTTAAAAGCAAAGCTAAGCTTTTCATATTCTTCTGAAATTTCATATTTCATTTATTTACTCCACAACAAAATCTACATTTCCGAACAAGACTAGGTAAGTTATGTGTAGCCATTATTGGGCCCCACTTACTGTTTCATTACCTTAAAAAATCTAGATACAAGTGCCACATCCTAAGAACACATTTCTCACTTTTGTCGAAATCTTACCTATTATTTTAACTGAGATGATTTTTAGGGTTCCGTATTAAAACGAGAAACCCTTATAACTTCGTTGTGCATGTCCGTTCATGTTATAAAGCCTTATAAATTTCACATTTATGATCCAAATTGTATGAAATTTAACATTGTATTAGATTAAATATAGATTTCAATTTTAAAATCTTAAAATTTCCAAAACTGTTTATTATACTCCCATACATGTAAAGTGGGAATGAAAATTTTTTTTCAACCCCGCTTCCTCATGTGGGGTATCATTGGATATGGTTTTTAAAATGAATTTCAGGTTTCTCAAACCATATTTTAGTCACGTGTTCCATTTGTGAGATATAGGTCGCCAAAGTTTAAAAAAGAGTGTCTCCCCCTCTTAATTTTTAAAGTATACAAGATAGAATGTTCAAACTTTCTGGGTTTATTGATTACATTAAAAACTTTCTCTGAAAATTACTTTGAGCACTGTATAATTAGAACTTTTTGAGTTATAAAGAAAAATTGAAATTTTTAAACTTGCATATAGCTCAGAGGTCGTTGACCTCACAAACATATTTCTTAGCCAATAATATTTTTATTGTGTTTCATTCAATCAATCAATCATTAAATTTGGTTTTTATCAGCATCATATTTATCGTCACCATCTACGGAAGCCTATCATACACGTGTCTCGACACGCACTTGACAACTTCTGTTATCTTACACAGCTAGCCCCTTTAGGATTATCTAGACAAACGCATCAGATTTATATTTGGGTTTTGATGTCTTGGGATACTTAACTTTACATAAATTATGTGCTATATTATCACGTAACTCTTCCATACAAAAACATTTAGCCAAGTTACAGAATAGAATAATACAATCTCAGTATGACCTTCTAACAACATAATTATTATATATTTTAGAGGAACTACTACTAATCCACTGACCTACCTGGACGTGATACGACAATAAATTTAACAAAATTAGTTCACTCGATTGTGAACCAGTTTTAAATTTTAAAGTAATTTTAAATTCCTCGAGCTCGCACGGTTCTCTCATATCCATGTATAATTAGATTTAATCATATTATACCGCTCTGAACGGAAACAAAACTTGTTAATATTTCTATCGTTAATGGATTATATTTTCACACGTCCCATCATTGAACTTAAAGATCAAATGCTAAATGAAACAGACCTTTAAATATACCTACCGGGGGCAATAAATAATACTTTGGTGAATTTAATTACCACTAATCAAGTAAGAATCGAAGCATCCTAGATTTTGAATAAATTTTGGCAGAATTTAAATAGTCTGTAATAAAGTTCATAGATGGTATGAGTCAATAAACAAGAGCGGATTTTTAAATCAGTTTACAAATATCTATTTAATGAATCTTCTAAGGTCAGAATGAAGATTAATCTTAAACCAGTCGGGTACAGATTCGATGGATTGCGTAATCCTGAGATAGATCAGCGTGCAATCGCGTGGGTTCACACCAGCCTGCTGCCGTGAACCAATGTGACACAGCTATAAAAATCAAGGACGAACAGTCGGACACTCCTCACGAGAAACCATTGCGATCGACGAGGCGAAGATTTATGACCATTGACCACGCTCCGGTAACTGGTTACGTCTCGCGGTTTTACTGACTTAACTACAGTATCCCTAGGAAAGATAGCAGAGAAAGCATTTTGTACCCAAAATAACCATCTCCTACAAAACTCCAGCCAAATAACATTGGTCATTTATATTGGTCAGCGTGTGTAAAATTGGTCAGCGTGTGTGGGAACAAGAATGCCGCGACAAACTTGCTATAGTTTTGCGGCACCTAATTATTTAATAAGAAATTAAAATTGTAAATGAAAAATAAATAAAAAAAACGCTTGTGACAAATTTGCTCGCTTATTCATTAACTAGCTGCCCGGCTTCGCCCGGGTACGATTGGCTAAAAAAACAGATTTTATACGTATTGTGCCTATATACCTACCACGTAACCAAGTAACGTCACACATCCTGATCCCGTATCAATGAGTTTTTTTGATGATGATTTTTACACCTTGGCTTACATTATGGGAGTTTATGTAAGGATCCCTAATTTTTAAAAAAAAAAGGTTGCCTATATTCAGTCACAGTACAAATCGGTTCAGTAATTTCGGAGCCTATTCGATGCAAACAAACAAACAATAAAATCTTTACTCATTATAATATTGGTATAGATTTACAGATATCTGTTATTATTCGTAATGCTTATTTTGCCTAAGCCACGTGACATAATATTATCTTCTATGGCCATTGTCACTCATACACTTTTACAAATAATAATCGGCCAAGTGTTAGTCGCGCACGAAGGATTCCGTGCCGTATGGAAGCCCTTAAATATTAATTTAATACTTAATTTTGAAGTGGATATTTAAATTAATATTTCAAGCATCTACCTGTTATCAATATCGAGCGAAAAACGGCAAAATATTCAGGTTTGTTGTATGGCATATTTTTCACATATAAAAAAAAACCGGACAGGTGCGAGTCAGGCTCGCATATCGAGGGTTCCGTACAAACACATTGTTAAAATAATTAAAAACCTGTTTTAGCATGTGCTAATGAAGTTCTTTTAAATGACACCTTACATGATACGATTTACTCACTTTGAATTTTGAACTATATTTTGTGAATTTTGAGGCCCTATTTGATTGCGATTTAAATAAAAATGTACAATTTTCAGATTTATTCCTATATGTGTACTCTAAGACAATGCTTCTCGCCAAATTTCATAGTTATATGTCAACGGGAAGTACTTACCCTGTAGGTTTTGATTTTTGTGACTTTCGAAATATGCGGTTTTTAGGGTTCCGTACCTCAAAAGGAAAAAACGGAACCCTTATAGGATCACTTTGTTGTCCGTCTGACCGTCTGTGTGTATGTCAAGACTATTTATCTCGGGAACGCGTAAAGATATCGAGCTGAAATTTAAACTGTATACGTATATCTATGATTTCTTGCAGTTCTGTAAAAGAAAAACTTCTCAATTATGGTATAAACAAGTTAGAGATTTATTATTGTAATTTTTTGGTGGGCAATAAAGCGTTTATCTATCGATATAACACTTGTGGACGTCTACTTTAATGCAGCACTTAGGCTAATCTTACACGAGGTAAAGTTTCTAAAGTAGCAACCAGTCCCGCGCGTCTGGTTTGATAGAGCTGGTTGCTCAGGCGTTAGCTGCTGGTGTTCACTACTTTCCCTCCCTCGGTGACCACCTTCGGTATACGCCAAATTTTCTGATTCATTGATTCTGAGCCTATTAGACTACGTGATAAAGACTCTGCCCCTCCTCCTGTGATCAAGCGCGTAATGTTGAGTGGGATATTAAGTGCACCGTTCAGGAGAGAGAAAGAATTTCCTCTCTGGAAATGTGCCTTTTTTTGATAAATACTTTATTTTCAATACTTGTTAACTAAAAATATGATATCTGTTAATTTCATAATAAAGTTAAGTTAAGTTAAAGGAAAATTGCGTAACGTCTTCTCGTCCGACATACCTCAGTGCCTCAAGTCGAAAGTTTTCGACCAGTGTGTGTTGCCAGTGATGACTTATGGCACAGAAACGTGGTCTCTCACTATGGGCCTCATTAGTAAGCTCCAAGTAGCCCAACGAGCCATGGAGAGGGCTATGCTCGGAGTTTCTCTGCGAGATCGAATCAGGAATGAGGAGATCCGTAGAAGAACCAAGGTTACCGACATAGCCCAGCGGATTGACAAGTTGAAGTGGCAATGGGCAGGGCACATAGCGCGGAGAACTAATGACCAATGGGGTCGAAAAGTTCTCGAATGGAGACCACGTACCGGCAAGTGCAGCGTAGGACGTCCACCCACAAGGTGGACGGATGACCTTATTAGGACCGCAGGATCGCGCTGGATGCAAGCTCCTATCAACCGGTCTTATTGGAAATCATTAGGGGAGGCCTATGTCCAGCAGTGGACGTCCTATGGCTGAAATGATGATGATGATGATGAAATGATTAAGTGAATGAGTACAAAAGGTTTTTGATTACTATTTTTAATAATTTTCTATACATATTTAAACTTGCGCTTTCCACTAAAAAGGCTGACTACTGGTGCCAGTATCCTATTTTAGGAAATACCTATACTTAAGAGAGAACTACATTCAGTAATAGACGGACACCCTGTGGTTGATATGCAGATGATGATAAAAGTAAGGATACTATAGGCTGGATGGCTAGTCTTGTGACAGAGTTTTGAAGCCGCCCAAAGGTTTTTGACATGGCTAAATAACTACTTCTGAGCTACGGCAACACTCATGGTAAATACCACTTACGGTAAGCCATCCAAAAAATGATCGTGAAGATAGCTGCAAAACTTAAAACCTAATGATAAGTTTTTTTATTTTTCCAAAATCAACAAATCTGAAAGATTTTGTTCATAGCGATAAGCTGCCTTTTGTTTCTTTTTCTGTCTTTGCTTCTTTCTTTTTTTCTTTCTGTAGTGTTAATAGAGTGTTGTTGATGGTGATAGCTGTAGTACGTATCGTAGAAGTCCACAGCGGCATTGTAAGAATATGTAATGCATTGGTAAGAGAATGAATCTTCTTTATAGGCCTTGATCTTATAAAAATAAACAAATGAACGAGCACCAAAAACGAATTTTTTGAAAAACCAAAGGCAAAACGCAAAAATATTTGATATAATTAGATTTCAGCTATGAACTCTTTGCCTTCTCTATGAAATTGGCTCGCAGTTTGAATTTTATTTCTTAGAATGTCAAAAGGGTTTATAATCAGGTAAAGCCGAGTACATTTTAGACATTTCAGTTAAGCATTGGAATGAACTGGAACGAATGTGAATCGAAATCGAAACCCTTCGCGAAAACTGCTACGATACGTTTGCTGTTTATCTAAGCTACTAAGTTTGTGATGATGAAACATGAAAATTTGTTAACATTTCCCAAAGAGGGAAAACGAAAAAGGTTCAGTTCAGGTGCGATTCATATTAGGCCACGTAAATACAAGTAGAAAGACGCATCACTATCACCCCTACACAGTCAATTCTCCGTACTTAATATACGTACGAAGCGGTTTGAATCCATTGAAGTATCTCGCTGTTTGAATCAGCATTTCTGATACCGCCAAGGAATGGATCAGGTTTTCGTATTTCCTAAGAGATGTAATCTAAGGCTTAAATAAAAAAATCCGGACAAGTGCGAGTCAGGCTCGCACATCGAGGGTTCCGTACAAATCCAGAAAATTTCACAAAATTGGGAAATAAGTTGTTAAAATCTCTATACTCTATAACCATCGACAAAAATGTTTTTTTTTTCACTTTACTCGTCATATATCGAAAATTAAACATTGTTAAAATAATTAAAAACCTTTTTTAGCATGTGCTAATGAAGTTGTTTTATATGATACCTTACATGATACGATTTACTCACTTTGAATTTTGAACCCATATTTTGTGAATATTGAGGCCTTATTTTTGTGATTTAAATAAAAATGTACAGTTTTCAGATTTATTCCTATATGTGTACTCTGAGACAATGCTTTTCGCTAAATTTCATAGTTCTATGTCAACGGAAAGTACCCTGTAGGTTTTGATTTTTGTGAGTGTCGAAATATGCGGTTTTTTAGGACATAAACGCCTCAATTTTTTTTAAACGATAACTGAGAGGTTTTTTTTACACAACTGCAAGAAACAATAAATATTAGTTTACAGTTTAAATTTCAACTCGATATCTTTACGCGTTCCCGAGATAAAGAGTCTTGACATACACACAGACGGACAGACGGTTCCGTTTTTTGCGTTTGAGGTACGAAACCCTAAAAAAGATAGAAAGTCACGGATTATGGCCGGGTTACAGCATACCATACACCCTTGCCAAGGAAGGCACTGACAGCGGTGGAAGTGCTTGATTTTATGTGACGTCATACTGAAATTGGAGGGATTGCAGGCGTGCCAATGCTACTTGCCCAACTCTAAACAGATAAATCACAAAGGACCTATTGAGGTTGCAGCGACAAAACCAGCTCCGACTTATAATAAAGCTCATCACTAGTCACTGCAACTTAAATTGTCACATGTATAAACTGAGAACCACCGACAGCTCTCTCTGTCTTGTTTGCCTTCAGGAAAGAAGAGAAGCCGTGGTGGTCTAGTGGTAATAACACCCGACCTGCAATCGTGAGGTCGTGGGTTCAAATCCCTATCCCGTACCAATGAGTTTCTTTGGAACTTATGTACGGAGTTTAACATCATTGGCTTTTCTGTGAAGGAAAACATCGCGAGGCAACCTGCATACGTCCGTAGAAGAAATTCGATGGCGTATGTGAATCCACCAACCCGCACTGGGCCAGCGTGGTGGTTACGGCCCAATCACCCTTTGTTGGTAGGCCTACGTCCTGCAGTAGACTATTAAAAAGGCTGCTACAGTACAGTACTTAAAATATTGTTTGTTTTTGGGTTTTTTTTTAATTACGTGCTAATTAGGAAAAAAACAAGAGTTCTTCAAGTGATGAGGATATAAACTGCACTCCCGATTCAATGAAAATGGAAGCTGAAGCAGCAATTAACAATATTTTATTCTTGTAATGTCGGTTTTATTCTATTTACCTCACAACCGAGATGTAAAGCAGAATAGTTAGCTCGGGTGTAAGCACCAATTGCACCCTCGAACTATAGGCGCCCTCGCTGCGCTCGTGCGCCTAAATATCTCGGGCTGCAATTGATGCCTTACAGCCCTTGGCTACTAATCTACCATTAACATTTCCTCAATTCGAATGGGCACTTAACGATTCGATTTTAAATTATGAATTTTCCAACGGAAAATCATCACTTCACTACATAGTAATAATGCAAAACCGTTATTTCTGTGTGTCTGACTGTGTATCCACTTATCTTCTCAACTACACAACAAAGAACATTGCGGTTTTCGCTATTGCTTAGGACATTTCTTCCGGAAGGTTTACAGCTCATTCGTGTCTGGGCGATGCCGGGATAAACAGCTAGTTATTTTGATATATCCAGTTCTGTCTCTTGGCATCGTTTTTTCATATCCATGCGTTTCATTTGCTTTTAAAAAGATGTTACTTACAAAAATGGCATAAATATGATAAATATGTTAATTAAGAACCGCATATTTTCAAATGTTGCAATAAATACAAATACAAAATAATGTTATTGTTTATAATACACGTAACATAGTTACATAGAAACCCTGCCTGCTGTTTTAGCGTTAGCTGTGTTGCAGCAGTCAGTGTCTTCCCCTATTAGTGGGTACATAAAAAGAATTATTCCAGTCTGTAAACAGTAAAATTAAAACAAAAACATAATTACTTACATTATCAATGATTTGAGTTTGATTACAAAATAAAAAAAAATGATAATAAATAGCAAAGTAATATTTTCTGTCATATCGATTTATATCTTTCAATATGACAAATACTATCGAAAATATAGCTTGCGGTTTCCAATCGATACCATCTGAAACGAAAACTGCCAGAGGCGATGAATCTCATATAACGTAGTTTTTAATTTCCTGTTTAATTTATATTCATGTTCTTAGATTGAAGACGTCTCAACCTTTTAATCTGCTATTGTGTAAAGCCAATAAATTAGTTCAAGTTCGTTATTATTGGAACTTGTTTGTCCTTCGATGATGTCACTGTCTGATAATCCGCATTCCATTATTTCAGCATTATTATGAATTTTCCGGGTTCATGACATAGATCTTTAGAACTAGGTTGGGAAACACCCAATTGTTTTTTTCTTTTAGAGACAAAGTCTCCGGTTTTAAGCTAAAATTTATTTAAGATAAAATGTAGCCTTAATTCGTTTACCATAGATCATATCATTCATGGCTTAAAACGAGGAAATAAATTCATGGGGTGAACATAAATATGCCATTGTTACATATGTTATACTCGACAGTTTAGCTAAAATAATATCTCATATTTCAATAAGGTTTAAAAATAATCTCAAAAAACTGGGAAGTTGTTATCTTGTATCTTATTTCCAGATCTTTTACTATCTTTTCGGAAAATTTTAGGTTAGTTAACCCACTCATTAAAATACGATTTGCAATACTTTTTGTAAATCTACCAATAGTTAATATGTTAATCAATAGTAAAATATTATTTCTTTGTGATTTATTTCTACAAAATGTGTACTTTCGATAGGTAATAAGTATTTTTTGCATTTGGATACGGTGGTACTAAAAATAAGACAATGTATTGGTTTTGTTGGTTTAGTAATTTATTTACACGTGCACATACATAAATATCACTAAAAGGCAGCATTTGACGTTCATATATTTATATCACATATTTTATTACAATAATATAAAATAACTATTCAATTGACTAATGTACAGTGTACGTAGTGTTACGCGGTGAGATATCGTTATCGTACTCTTAACTAAGCTTATTGGGCCTTAGAGTTGCGCGCGATGAATTCCAGAGAGCGAAGGATCAGCTCTGGGATCGGGGGAGGGACGGGGATGGAGTCACCCTGAAAAAAAAACATTGAATATTAGTGTTATCCTCCTATGATGTTATCTCAGTTTCATCGGTACATCTAATGTAAAGGGCTAGATAAATACATATATTATTTAGCAATAAATATTTGAAATTATGTCTTACAGTGGGCTGGTATCCGTTTTCGTCGGCGATGTAGCTAATGACAACAGGTACTCCTTCGGGCGAGGTGTAGGAATAGGAGCCCTGGGAAACAACGGGAGAAACAGGGGGGTTGCCACCCAAGTTCTTGGGCGCGCCAGATTCCTGAGCCGCTATGCCATTTTCGGTTTCGTAGCTAGAAAGAAATAGGACAATTAGTTTACTGAAAATCTACTCACAATAGATCGTCAGTTTAGTACTTCTACATTGGTATAAAATCATTATGTTCAATACCACAAAACCATAACTATAAACACATGTCTCATTGGATATTCAAACTTGAAATAGAATAAAATTTACTATTATTACTAGTGATTTGTTGGTAATAAACATTTTACTTACGCGTAGGCGTAGCTGCCATCGGGTCCGACCTCGTTGGAGAACTTAACAATTTGGGCGCCTTGGGAGTCACCGTAGGTCACCTTGGCGGGGATAACGCGTTGCACCACGGGAGCGGGGGTAGGAGCCAGAGTGCTAGGAGAGTATACTAGAGGAGCAGGGGTGGTCGAAGAGAAGAAGGGACGGAAGGGTTGGGGGGTGGTGTAACGGTTGTACGGGTATTTCCTGTTGAACGGGTTGTATTGTCCCTGGTTGTTGAACGGGTTGTACTGTCCGTTGTATTGTCCTGGGTAGTACTGTCCAGGGAATGGTGAGGTCTGCGCACTAACGGCAGCCACCAGGGCCAAAGCGACAATCTGTATCAAAGAAACACATAATTAACACTTTGAAGCTACACATTAGAATTATAATAGGTGGCAAATTTTAATTTAATAATTTATTTATTTCATGTCGCAGAATCAATTTACTCACTGCGAATTTCATATTGTAAGCCTAGCTCCGTTGGTCTAGTTTGAATGCGGATGAAAAAATCCGCGCTAGCTTATATATCAGTCAGGGAACCACCCACTTTACAAGTCAAACTGCAATAACATTTAAATAATTTGACGCGAGACTAGAAATTATTTTATAAATAACACTTGGGCTATCCGTCCATGATGATGGTGAAGCTTTTCAAGGTCATTATTATAATAATAAGTTGTGAATTAAGCTCTAATTTTAACAGTTATTGCGGTATTCTGATTTTTCATTCAAATCTTAGGCAATTATTTTTCACTAGCTGTAAAAATAAATTTTCGTCACATACGTTAACATGATCAAATAGTAATAGTGGTTTTATGCTTATATTGCGTTAAATTATTGTACTTAAGTTGTCAACTTGCATAAACACGGTGCCCGTAAATAGTTAACAATGCTTTTATAATTTATATACACTATTTATTACTGGTAATCAGTTAGCATCCTTTTAGGGGCTTAATCTGTACATCGAAACGATGCGACTTTTGTCAAAACTAAAAAAACAGCTTTTGCATACATTTTGTCGAGGGTGAACGATATTTTTCTATGTAACAGCATATTTTTGAGATTTGATAAAAGTCGTTGGACAAATGTTGTTAGTTTTGATGTACAGAATAAGCCCCTAAAAGGATGCTAATTGATTACCAATAACCTTTTATATACGAGTATATTATATCTACGTACATACCAAAGTACTTATATGAGTGTTGTGTAAAATTTAACAGCTTAATCTGGACATTCAATGATATGGGAAAATGGTAAGATTAAACTAAAACACAGAAATAAGCTCTCCTTATGTAAACAATTGCATGTAACTGATTGCATTTTTTTATATTGTGCTTTAAAGGTATTACTCCCCACAGAAAAAATCTTGAAAGATGGGGAAAAGTCGTTACCTAGGGAGCCAACAAGTGGCCTACAATATATGATGGATTTTCTGTACTGTACCGGCCTTTTTTAAAGTTAACTACTGAACATAATTATATAGGTTATCCATGAACGGTGATTGTGACATATTCACCTCGATTGTCCATTACGGGTTGAAGGATTTCTATAGTGGGTTCGGCTTATAGGTCATAAAAAGTTAGCTGCAAAAAATCTTCATAGCCTAGAGGCCGTAGGGTTGTGAGTATGGCATTTTCTATAGAATTTATTTCGGAGAGTGCGCATCTGAACTACACGACCTTCCATCCTCTTTTTACTACAGGAAAAGTAGAAAGACGCCTCACTACCACCTACCACCCCTACACTGTCGATTTTCTTTCACTACGTACGAAGCGATTTGACTCAACATTTCTAATTCGTACCGCCAGGGAATGGAACAGTCTTCCTGTTTTCCTGTTTCCTAAGAGATATATTCTAAAGCTTTCAAGATCAGAGTAGATAGGTATATTCTAAGTCTGCGTGCTTCATCTTCGTCCACAACGTCACTTACCATCAGGTGAGTTGGTGGTCAAGCGTGGACTAAATCGCGTTAAAAAAAACCTGCGCCGTCAGTTTTTTTCTTCGTACGTATGCTCTCACAAATTATTTTCCTACCCTGAAATGCCGGTATCTATTGTAAAAATCTCCACAAAAGTCCCAAATAACTCATTGATACGGGACCGGGATTCGAATTCTCGACCCCATGATTGTAACGTGAGCGTTACCACCTTTAGGCCTCCACATTTTTCAATGATCTCTAATTATCTTTGCTCCTTTCAGGCCGATCGGCACAACGTTGAAAGAGTTTTTTGCCCAGCAGTACCAGATGAAAGTCCTAAAAATAAGTGTATGGTTACAAATAATGTTAGAATATTTTTTTTATTTAAAAATAATGTTTTTGCTGAGTTCTAATGCGGCCTGTGCTCGAATTCTTAATATTTGAGATCGAATAAATAATCGGCCTAGTGTGCATTGGACTCGCGCACGAAGGGTTCCGTACTATATGGAGGCCTTAAAATATTTTATTTTAATTTAACTATTTATTTTTGAAGGATTGTACTGTACTGTACTGTACCAGCCTTTTTAATAGTCCACTGCAGGACGTAGGCCTACCCACGAAGGGTGATTGGGCCATATCCACCACGCTGGCCCAGTGCGGGTTGGTGGATTCACATACACCATCGAATTTCTTCTACTGACGTATGCAGGTTGCCTCACGATGTTTTCCTTCACCGAAAAGCCAGTGGAGTGAAATTCCGTACATAAATTCCAAAGAACGCATTGGTACGGGACCGGGGATTCGAACCCACGACCTCACGATTGTGAGGCGGGTGTCACTACCTCTTGACCACCACGGCTTGAAGGATTATACACAAATTAATATTCTGTGAATATTTCAAGCAACTTCCTTTTGCAGTTATTAATATCGAGCAAAATATCACGTTTCTTGTATGGGAGCCGCCTTTAAACATATATTTTAAATCAATTGAATTATTTATTTTTAAAGTAAAAATGTAATTAAATATTCTGTGAATATTTCAAGCGTCTACCTGTCACCGTTGTTAGTATCGAGCGAAAAACGGCTAAAAATTCAGGTTTTTTTGTATGGGAGCCCCCCTCAAATATCAATTTATTTCTACTTTTAGTATTTGTTGTTTTAACGGCAACAGAAATACGTCATCTGTGAAATTTCAACGCCCTAGCTATTACGGTTCTTGAGATACAGCCTGGTGACAGACAGACGTACAGACGGACAGCAGAGTCTTAGTTATAAGGTCCCGTTTTTACCCTTTTGGGTACGGAACCCTAAAAATGAGGGATTCATAGAGGAATTAAAGTTACCAACTTAGCCGAGCAGATAGACAAGTTGAAACGAGTGAGACAGTGGGCAGAGCACATAACTTAAAAGACTGATAACCGATGGCGTTGAAAAGTTTTCGACCAGTGTACCAACGTACAACAAGTGCAGCGTAGGACGTCCACCAACGAGGAGGACAGATGACCTCATCAAGACCGCAGGATCGCGCTGGATGCAAGCCGTATGAGCCATAGGCCTATGTTCAACAGTGGACGTTCTATGGCTGATGGATGGATGAAATGTTTTACGTGTGCTTATTAGCAAATCTATGGCTACCTCGAATACCAGAAATGAAAAGGCCCGTAGAGAAACCAAATCTAACAAAACAGCCCAGCGCATTGACAAGTAAAAATGGCAGTAGGTAGGGCAATAGCTCGGAAAACATTCTTTAGAGATGACAAGCCTAATGTCTTGTAAGTAATATCTCGTTGTTTATGAAATTTATGTGGTAATCTATAAAAAGTTTTTTAGTCTGGATCTGGTCAAAATTTAAATGTAGTAATATTTTTTTATATAATATGTTTGCTAAGCATCGAATATATTTAAAATATTAAATTAGACTAGTACGAGTTGGACTCGCGCATGAACCGTTCCGGGTTACGTACCCTATGGGAGCCTCTCAGTAAAAAAAGCTCACACTCCGGCAAAAGGTTGCACTCCGGGAGTGCCGGCAAAAGTGAAAACGTGAACATATAATGTACTATGTGGTAAAATATAATATCACACTAGCTCAATCGCGCAAGCGCCCTGCGCCGTCTTACGAATTTTCGAACATGATGAAAAACATCAATCAATAGAATAAAGTGCGACTTTAGCACCTACAGCAATTTCTTCCGGACTACCAGGCATTAAATGGACATAATACAATTTTAATATGTATTTGCATCAGAATTTGGACATTCCTTTCAAAGAAATATCAGTGTCTTCTACTTGAAATCCTTGTACCAAACTTATTAGATCATGAATTTTTAAACTGTAACACGATTATCATAGTCATTGGAAATAATAGTGATGTGTATAAATTATAATAAACTAAGTTTGGTCTGACATTTACTGTTCATTATTTTGATTTAGCTCATCACTTTTTTGCATAATGGCAAAGTACTAGTGCTCCTTAGCATTCGAATTAAATTGTGCCTTTTTAGATGTTGTCAATCGAATAAACAAAACCTAGACTCGTGAATTAAACTAATTTGCCTTACAGATTGTATTGTTTACAAATTTTGGGACATTGTAGACCAAGATTTTCAAACAAATGCTCGATCTTTAAACCATTATCATCATCGTATCAGCGATAAGATACCCACATCAAGACAAATATATATAACTAACAACTTTTGTTCTACAACTTTTGTCAAAACTCAAGTCGTAGAACAAAAGTTGTTAGTTTTGATGTACAAAATAAGCCCCTAGAAGGATGCTAATTGATTAGAAATAACCCTGTATATTTTATAGATCTCTAATTAACACCGATTGGAAGCGACTTGCAGTTAGCGCAACTCTGGCATCGTCAGTCTACTTTATGGGCAGAAATCCTACACTGCGCTTGCCGGTACGTGGTCTCCCCGTGAGAGCTTTTCGACACGATCAGTTTCGCTCTATGTGCTCTACCTACTGTCATTTCAATTTGCTACACTGTTGTATCCCAAATCCGGTTAGATTACTAATAGTTCTCCAAATTTCCCCCCTTTTGAGAGAAATACCCCCTAATAAAAACACAAAAAACCTTTATAACAATATAAATCCTTTGTACCATGAGTCGTCGATATTCGTTGAAAAATGCCACCTGTAGAGGAAAATGGAAAGGACAGACAAAAGCAAAATCGTGATCTTATCACCGCACCCATTTTATTAGCAAGTCTCTCGCGTACGCTTAATTTTCCTTCATTTTTAGGGTTCCGTACCTCAAACGTAAAAAACGGAACTCTTCACTTTGTTGTCCGTCTGTCCGTCTGTGTGTATGTCAAGACTCTTTATCTCGGGAACGCGTAAAGATATCGAGTTAACTATACGTAAATCTATGGTCTCTTGCCGTTAGAACAACTTCTCAGTTATTGTTTAAAAAAGTTAGAGCTGTTTATATCGTAAAAAACCGCATATATCGCACTCACAAAAATCAAAACCTACAGCGTAGTTCCCGTTGACATAGAACTATGAAATTTAGCGAGAAGCATTGTCTCAGAGTACACATATAGGAATAAATCTGAAAACTGTACATTTTTATTTAAATCCCAAAAAAATAGGGCCTCAAAATTCACAAAATATGGGTTCAAAATTCAAAATGAGTATATCGTACAGAGATTTTAACAACTTCCCAATTTTGTGAAATTTACTGGATTTGTACGGAACCCTCGATGTACGAGCCTGACTCGCACTTGTCCGGTTTTTTTCATTTTAGTCAGTGTTCATCCCTGCTTAGCTGGATTTAACTGGAATTCCCAAAGCGGAAAAGATCGCTAACACTAATAATTGGGGATAAAAATTATGTGGAGACTTCCGCAAATTTTGATGCTTGAGGTTTAAAAATCGATAACAGTAGGTACTTGTAATAAATAATTTACAAAAACAAGTGATATCCAAGAAAAACATTTTCATGTGAAATGTAGCCAGGACGGAACCACAATTCGCACTATCAAATAGTTGTCAGATCTCACGTGAAGCCAAGCTAATAACTCAACACGCCCAACTCTACAAGTCCTTACTTCAGAATTCACATACACTACACCTAGTCACTATAGGTACATGTGGTTTGGCATGTTTTGTTTGCTGACTTCATATGGGCGCAAAGTAAACATTTATTATATTATTAACTTTTCAATAATTCTGTTGTACAAATAGTTCTTGTTATAACGAAACGGCCAAGTCACATAATATATTGACTAAGCTGTAAAGATTGTGGAGTAAGGACTTGTAGAGTTAAGGCGTGTAGTGGTAGAAGCTTGTCTCTACGTGAGATTTGACAACTTTTTGAAAGTGCGAACTGTGGTCTTGGCTATATTTCACATGAAAATGTTTTTGTTGGATCTTTATTACCGCACTAATTT
This sequence comes from Hypomecis punctinalis, assembly GCA_949316475.1. Lineage (NCBI taxonomy): Eukaryota > Metazoa > Arthropoda > Insecta > Lepidoptera > Geometridae > Hypomecis > Hypomecis punctinalis. The sequence continues at coordinate 13,395,578 of OX438800.1, forward strand.
TATACGCAAATACGCTTATTTTCCATTCATTCTTAATTTTGGTCTGCATTTACTCTAGCCTAGCTGCCTTTGACTGTTATTCCCGAGGCGGAAAAGATCGGTAATATTAATTGGTGTAATATATATATTTACTAGGTTTTATTCATATTATACTAAAGAAAACACCGGTTTTTACTTACGTATAATATCGCGGCCGGGCCGCTGGGAAACCCACCGGTTTCGGAGTAATTAGTACTCCTTCGTCGGGGAATACGCGGGTTCCCAGCGGCCCGGCCGCATTATCATACGTGAGTAAAAACCGGTGTTTTCTTTAGTATAATGAATTATCACGCGAGTTTTAATGAAGTGATTATTCATACCCACTACTTAAAGCTATATATAGAATAAAGCGGTGATGTACCGTGTTGGCTGATTACTGACGGGGTCGAAAAGTTTTCGAGTGGAGACCACGTACCGGTTAGCGCAGAGTTGGACGTCCAACCACAACGTGGACGGACGACCTCATTAAGACCGCAGGATCTCGCTGGATGCAAGCCGCTTATTGGCAACGGACCGGTCTTATTGGAGATCTTTAGGGGAGGCCTATGTTCAGCAGTGGACGTCCTATGGCTGAAACGAACGAACGAACGAACCGTGTTGGGTAGAGTTTTGCGACACTGCAGCAATGCCACATTTACTTACAAAAGAATCAAACAAACATAAGTATGGGATGTATGCAGACTTGCAGAGTTGGCCCTCGTTAACACGTTAATCTTAGTATGCCAATTTTTGCACATATCCATTGTGGTGGAGTATTTTTTACATAAAAGTTACATTTCATCGGTACCAGGATCAATGTTCTATACAATATGTGTTTTTATTCATACATTTAGATCAAAACAATGAAAGCTCAAGAAACAGATCAGAAGAACTGTAGTTTCAGCCATTTTGGCTTTGCTCCAAATGTACTGTACTATACTGTACCAGCCTTTTAATAGTCCACTGCAGGACGCAGGCCTACCCTCGAAGGATGGTTGGGCTATATCCACCACGCTGGCCCAGCGCGGGTTGGTGGATTCACATTATGCCATCGAATTTCTTCTACGGACGCATACAGGTTGCCTCACAATGTTTTCCTTCACCGAAAAGCCAGTGGTGTTAAATTCCGTACATAAATTCCAAGGAACTCATTGGTACGGGACCGGGATTTGAACCCACGACCTCACGATTGCAAGGCGGGTATCACTACCTCTAGGCCACCACGGCTGGCTCCAAATGTACGATTCGTTATAATTATTAGTTATGTTGTAAAATTCTTGTGTGAAGTGTGGCCTTACAGTTGGCCCTTAAATAACGCACTATTGTTATTTATCGTTTAAAGTTTGGCGGTCTACTCGAAGACAATGGATTAGCCATCAAAACTAAAAACATACAATTCATATTCAATAAATAATATTTATAATATTATACTGGAGGAATAACTGTCATCTAATAGAATTTTCGGCACCAAATATTAATTGTGGCCTATAAGGGCACCTACACACTGGTAATTTATAATGAGCAGCAGATAGAAAACTCTTATGTTTTTGGTCAATCAATTGTTTTTTCTTTTTTTGCTCTTCATGGGTAGGCCGACTTCCAGCAGTGGACTATCAAAAAGGCTGGTACGGTACGTAATTGTTTTGTAAGAAAAACGAATCTTACACAAAGAAAGAAGTTCTATCAATACCTTGAAAGCCTTTCTGGTCTAACAGATATTTTGCTAATTGGTCTGCTTTCGAAGCAATTCTATTACCAGCCGGGTAGATGTTTGATGATGAATTAATAAGTAGGCACCTAGCTGTTTTGGAGCTTTAATTTCGAGTACTTACGTGTATTTCGTAGAATTTCTGAATTAACGAATACAGATTACCTAATTACAGCAAAATGCTAGTAGCCATCAGCCATCTTCATCCTTATATAGCCGCAGGGCATCTACTGCTAGACTTTGGCATCCCCTATAGATTTCCAATAGGACCAACTTGTTTGACTTATTTTTAATTGACATTTCATCTTCCATCTATCAGCCGTAAGATATCCACTGCTGGGCATAGGTTTTCTCTATGGATTTTTGATAAGCCCAGCTGAGAGCTGGTTATATTCAGCGCGTTCCTACGGTCCTAATTATAATAGTCCGTCCATTTACGAGTACACGCTTACACATGTGTTTAATACCAGTAAAGGTGCAGATACTGTTGTAATGTGAAAACATGGCACCCTGGAGACTACTTTAAACTGACCGTCTAACCACAAAAGCTTTAAACCCTGTTTGATCATGTAATTTGTACTGTTAAACAGTGTCTAAAAGCTTGCTTAAAACTTTTGTGGTAAGACGGTGAAAGTTTATATATTATCTTATACGCATCATAGATACATAGTACCTATTCTTACTATTATAAATAAATTATCATTATTATTACTGCTTTTTGACTGCCTCGGTGGCTCAGTGGTTAGTGACCCTGACTTCTAGATCAAAGAAGCGTGGGTTCGATCCCCACCCAGAGCAAACATTTATGTGATGAACATAGGTGTTTGCTCTGTGTCTGGGTGTTATTTAGGTATTATCTAGATACGTATGTATTTAAAATATGTATAATAGTAGTATATCAGTCTCTGGCAGCCACATCACAAGCTTTGCTTAGTTTGGGGTCAGAAACCGTGTGTAAGATGTCCCCTGATTTTTTTTTTTATTATAAATACAAAATTGTGTTTTTGTTTGTTTTATTACTCTTTCACACAGCAAAAAAGCAACGGATCGATTTTCATGGATATAGTTCAAAAGCCACAAAGTGACATGGCTAGTTTCTATGGAATAGCACAAAGATTTAAATATCACGAGGGCGAAGCCGTGGGCAAAAGCTAGTTACGATACTTAAAAGTTTATTTCAGAATTTGCTTAGGACAAACAGACAATAAGGTGACTTTCCTTCATCATCAACTATAAAACACCCACAGCTTTTTGACCGACGAAAGTCCGGCGAAACGGAGGACTCATCTACTCAATTCGACGCATATTATTATTATATACCTGTGTATAATCACGCATAAACTTTTACGTAGTGATCCGATTTCAATAATTCTTATTTTATTGGAAAAATCATACTTCGAAATTAGTCCCATTTAAATTTTATTGAAATCGGCTTAGCCATTTTTGATAAATCAACAATAATGTGAAAAATGCTACATCGATCCGTGCGAAATATTCGCGAATTCTGTACACGGGTAAAGTCGGTCGTGCTATTTTTTGCTTAAAATAATATTATATTCACTGTACTCTTTTTATGCAATGGATTTAGTGCAAATCCATAGGGTTCCCCTTCTATCCATAAGGTCCGGTTAAAAGTTATTTTGCTTTCTTTTTCTTCTTATCAGCTGTAAGATGTCCACTAATGGGCATAAGCCTCTTACAGAGGCGACTTGCATATAGCGCAATCCTTTAGTCCTAATGAGGTCATCTGTCCACCTTGTGGGGTGCGTCTTACGTCACACTTGCCGGTACGTGGTCCCCACTCTAGAACTTTTCAACCCCATCCATCATCAGTTCTCCAAGATCAGGGAACAAAGTTGTTCCCTGCCATACCTACTGCCGTCATAGGCCTCTTACAGAGGCGACTTGCATATAGCGCAATCCTGTAGTCCTAATGAGGTCATCTGTCCACCTTGTGGGGAGCGTCTTACGTCACACTTGCCAGTACGTGGTCCCCACTCTAGAACTTTTCAACCCCATCCATCATCAGTTCTCCAAGATCAGGGAACAAAGTTGTTCCCTGCCGTACCTACTGCCGTCATGGGCCTCTTACAGAGGCGACTTGCATATAGCGCAATCCTGTAGTCCTAATGAATATCTGTCCACCTTGTGGGGAGCGTCTTAAGTCACACTTGCCGGTACGTGGTCCCCGCTCTAGAACTTTTCAACCCCATCCATCATCAGTTCTCCAAGATCAGGGAACAAAGTTGTTCCCTGCCATACCTACTGCCGTCATGGGCCTCTTACAGAAGCGACTTGCATATAGCGCAATCCTGTAGTCCTAATGAATATCTGTCCACCTTGTGGGGAGCGTCTTACGTCACACTTGCCGGTACGTGGTCCCCGCTCTAGAACTTTTCAACCCCATCCATCATCAGTTCTCCAAGATCAGGGAACAAAGTTGTTCCCTGCCATACCATGCCTACTGCCGTTTCTAGTTGCCAATCCGCTGAGCTACGTCGGTAACTTTGATTCTTCTACAGACTTTACTTCAAAAGTATTTATTCCTCAGACGGTACTTAACTAATTGTGTGTTACAGTAGCCGAAACTCTTAAACTGTACTCCATAAATTAATTTAAGATCATAGTATAGATTTACATTTCATTAACGAAACTTATCGCATCCAAATCTTACCTAAAAAAACGTGTGAAACGACGTCTTAATTTTTATTGTGATATATTTATATTCACGGCGTTCTTTTATTACCCTGAGTGTTCATCTCGATTTCGTTGCTGGGTTTTATGATGCTTTAAAAATGTGATCTAATTTTATAATTCGAGTATAAATTATTCACAACAATCGTTTCGACAGATCAAAATGTAACTAGAAGACCTCTACCACACCTAAATATCTTATCAATACACATATATAGATGACATCAAGAGCGCTGAAGAATTTTGTACACACTGCATAATTTTATTATCTTTGAATACATTAAGTTTATCAGAATTGCAAAACTTGCAAAATTCTAATTTTACGAACAATTCTCTTTGTATAGCTGTACTGTACTGTACCAGCCTTTTTTAATAGCCCACTGCAGGACGTAGGCCTACCCACGAAGGGTGATTGGGCCATATCCACCACGCTGACCCAGTGTGGGTTGGTGAATTCACATACGCCATTGAATTTCTTCTACGGACATTTATGCAGGTTGCCTCACGATGTTTTCCTTCACCGAAAAGCCAGTGGTGTAAAATTCCGTACATAAATTCCAAGGAAATCATTGGTACGGGACCGGGATTTCGAACCCACGACCTGACGATTGTAAAGCGGCTGTCATTAACCACTAGACTACCACGGCTTTTTTTTTGTATAGCTATTTCATAAATGTTGCCAATTCCGAGTTACAATTTTGTATGTAACATGTGTCCTTTATAGAATCGCATCTATGCATTTGATGATGTGTGACCTTTAGCAAAGTTGCTGTGCCGGAGTCAAAGAAGGTTTCAGAGTTGGTGCGACCAATTACGTGAAACGAAGTTTGTCGGGTCAGCTAGTTGATATTAATACGATAAGAGAGAGGCCCATACCTAGCGGCGGGGTAAAGAAGTTTGCGGATGATGATTATGTTGTTTTATTATCATTATTAAATTCCCAAAGAGGGTAATTGAGAGCCTTTGTCCACGGCTTCAAAAAAAAGTCGAAAAAGCCGTGGTGGTCTAGAGGCAGTGACACCCGCCTTACAATCGTGAGGTCGTGGGTTCAAATCCCCGGTCCTGTACCAATGAGTTCTTTAGAATTTATGTACAGAATTTCACACCACTGGCTTTTCGGTGAAGGAAAATCTCGTGAGGCAACCTGCATACGCCAGTAGAAGAAATTCGATGCCTTATGTGAATCCACCATCCCGCACTGGGCCAGCGTGGTGGATATGGCCTAATCACCCTTTGTGGGTAGGCCTACGTCCTGCAGTGGACTGTTAAAAAGGCTGATACAGTACAGTATACAGTACAGTCCACGGCTTTGCCCGACTGATATTGAGATTTTTGTGCTATTCTATGGGAACCTTTTATTTTTCCGAAAAAATCCTAAGTCACTTTCCGAACATTTAAATTAAGTACCTACGAGTACATCTATCCCAAAAATGAAATCTAAGTATACCTAGGATATCTCTGCATACTTGTTTGTTTTCAAGTCCGCAGTTTCTGAATTATTTATGAAAGTGGTGAATTGTTTCTAATTTTCATGATTTTGACTTATTTCATGTTTGTAAAGTTTGATTACTTTATTAGTTTCATTCAATCAGGTAAATAGATTTCCTTAAAATCTGGGGTAATTATACTGTGGAACAGGGAGATCGTATCTAAGGACAAGGATCTAAAAAGATGAAAGAAAGGTGTCAGGGTAGATGAGACCGTCACAAGAAGGAAAATTATGAATGGTCTTAAAAAGAGATTTTCCCCTCAGAAAATATAGCAAAGAAGCTAACAAAAGGGTTTTACTGAAATTGACATTTAATTTACAATTTTTTTCTTCTTTTCTACTTTTATACGTATTCATCATGTATTGTATGCAGATGAAGAAGATTAGGACAGTAGTGATGACGAAACACTCATCATCATCAATTCAGCCATAGAACGTAAGGGGAGGCCTATGTCCACTGCTGGACATAGGCCTCCCCTAATGATTTCCAATAAAACCGGTTGATAGCGGCTTGCATTCAGCGCAATCCTGCGGTCCTAATAAGGTCATCCGTCCACCTTGTAGATGGACGTCCTACGCTGCGCTTGCCAGTACGTGGTTTCCACTCGAGAACTTTTTTTTTATAAGACGAAACACTAGCTGTAACTAATAAACGAAGAAACTGGATTTGAGGAGCTCCGTTGTCGTAAATTTGAGCTAACCTATAACACATTAGGTTTATATTTAGGGTTGCGCAAATATGACCATGTCTCATCTCATTTTCGCACTAAGCTCAAGTGGCTTCCAATTGCAAATCCAAATGCTCATATCCTTTACCTTCTTTATAACATCCTTTTCAATCCTTCTACTCCATTCTACTTAAAAGACTCCTTTTCTTTCTGGCATGATGCACATCCACTTCCCCTCCGATCCAAAGATAACCTTTCCCTTATGACTCCTACCGCACGGTGCGAGACTTTTTACGGCAGGCGTTTGCGTTTCAGGCGGTTCAGTTATGGAATGCATTGCCGGTAACCGTTAGAAAAGCTCCATCACTGAACATATTCAAGGATCAGGTTAAAAACCATTATCTACAGAAACTGTCGCTTTTTTTAATTCGAAACTGTTGTTGTTGTTTTTATGTATAAATAATCTGTGTGAATTATAAATTAGATATTAGTTTCTTATTTAGTTATAGGATTATTTTATTTTTATGTATTAAGTATTTATATCTTTTATTTATTGTATGTAGGTTTGTGACATATAATTTAATTTGTATGTATAACTATAATTATATGTTTTTTTTTATTTAATGCGCACCCCGTCCATTATTTATACGCTACCTATCCTCTCCACCCTATGGTTGCCTGGCAGAGATCGCTATTAACGATAAGGCCGCCCTTTGTTACACTGTTTTTGTATCTTTATTTCTTCTTATTATGGTTATTTCTTGGTGTGCAATAAAGCGTTTATCTATCTATCTATCACTACCTTCCACGGACACAAATTCACAGGCAACTGCAGCTGGTGCTGTTCACGATGGTAAGACAAAGATGGTCTTCTAGTATCCGTAAAAGATTTGAAGAAAAAAAACGCCCCGAGTTTGACGAGAATTTCGACCCAATCAACCAGATTTTGTTCGTCCGTTAGCTGGACAATAATGTCTGTGCGATGGGGTCAAAGTACGACAGCGTTTTCCCTCTGGAAAAGTCAAGAGGTAGAGGACCGTACAGATGAAGAAGGTAGATAATAGCATCATCATGGTTATCAACGCTATAATAAGGGTGTGGGCGGGGTCAATCAAGTTGATCAGTCGATTTCCCTGTAACGCACATCAAACAAAAAAAAAACCGGACAAGTGCGAATCAGGCTCGCACATCGAAGGTTCCGTACAAACATATTGTTAAAATAATTAAAAACCTGTTTTAGCATGTGCTAGTGAAGTTCTTTTATAAGATACCTTACATGATAACATTTACTTGCTTTGAATTTTGAACCCATATTTTGTGAATTTTGAGGCCCTATTTTTTGTGATTTAGATAAAATGTACAGTTTTCAGATTTATTTCTATATGTGTACTCTGAGACAATGCTTCTCGCCAAATGTCATAGTTCTATGTCAACGGAAAGTACCCTGTAGGTTTTGATTTTTGTGAGTGTCGAAATATGCGGATTCTTACGACAAGTTTTTGTTGTAAAAATCGCTCTAACTTTTTTGTACGATAACTGTGAAGTTTTTCTTTTACACAACTGCAAGAGATCATAGATATACGTATACAGTTTAAATTTCAACTCGATACTTTTACGCGTTCTCGAGATAAAGAGACTTGACATACACACAGACGGACAGACGGACAAACGGACAACAAAGTGATCCTATAAGGGTTCCGTTTTTTCCGTTTGTGGTACGGAACCCTAAAAATGATGGTGTCACCTGTTTACGTACATGTTGGCTCTAGCTGAGGCAAACACATGACGCCTGCACCTTCTAACCAATGAAAGCAAGATGGATCAGCTCTAATTTCGGCAGTGTCTTTCTTGTTATTATTTGAAACATACAAACGGTGTAACTCTGTGTCCAGTACCATCACCACCATCCAAACCAACAGCATGATGGTTGGGGTCACTAACCCGGCAAACTTTCAGAAAAATTTCAATGTGCTGTTTGTCATAAAAAGCTCATTAGTAATGTAAGAAATATGTGAAAACACTGTGCATCGAAAAATAATGTTTCGAAAACTTTCACGCCATTTGATCCCTCTGGCCCCATTTTAGGACGGCATTTTTTTACAATAAAATTTAGAGTTTTTTTGTATTTTCTAATAATTGTATTAGTTTCTACTAATTAATAAAGAAATTTCATGTTTTTCGCGATATCGTTAAAAATTTATGTCTAGACTTATTATAAGTTTTGAGATTAAATTGAGTGTCTGTGACCATTAATTATGATTACTAGATGTTATGAATCATAACCATTTCTTTTTAATAACTCTGGCCAAATACGTTAAAATCGTGAATTTAAAGGCACAGTGGGCTTATTGCAGTAAGATCCGAACCGAATTTGAACCGAATTTCAACCATTTTTCCGCCGTGGAAAATGTCAAAACATCACACTGAATATTATGACAATTTTTACTGGAACCAAGGATGTTGCATACAATCAATACATCCATGACTGGAACGTTTTCTTGACAGCTTTCACGTAGCAAAGATACTCAGAAGAATGACAAGTAATAGAAGTATTGCTAAATTTTACTCAAATAAAAACTATGTTACAGATGTCTTATTCAAATCTGGTTAAACCATTGAGGAAGGAATCAGAATGGAGTTGCCCTAACGACGAGAAAAACCTGCATACCCACCGCACATATTACGGCGGATTAGTGTTGTTACTACCACACTACACTTATCGATTTCCCCGTACTTATCGATAAAACTATCGACACAAATTAATTTTAGCCGAATCAAACATAATGGCAAACTTTTATTTAAAAAACCGGACAAGTGCGAGTCAGACTCGCACATCGAGGGTTCCGTACAAACACATTGTTAAAGTAATTAAAAACCTGTTTTAGCATGTGCTAATGAAGTTCTTTTATATGACACCTTTCATGATACGATTTACTCACTTTGAATTTTAAGCCCATATTTTGTGAATTTTGAGGCCCTATTTTTTGTGATGTAAATAAAAATGTGCAGTTTTCAGATTTAATCCTATATGTGTATTCTGAGACAATGCTTTTCGCCAAATTTCATAGTTCTATGTCAACGGGAAGTACCCGTTAGGTTTTGATTTTTGTGAGTGTCGAAATATGCTGTTTTTTACGATATAAACGACTCTAACTTTTTTAAACGACAACTGAGAAGTTTTTCTTTTACACAACAGCAAGAGTTCATTAATAAACGTATAAAGTTAAAATTTCAACTCGATATCTTTACGCGTTCTCTAGATAAGGAGTCTTGACAGACACATAGACGGACAGACGGTCAACAAAGTGATCCTATAAGGGTTCCGTTTTTTCCTTTTAAGGTACAGAACCTTAAAAATTACAGATGTCAAGGTTGCAGCTGTCATATTCAAGAATCCACACTAGAATGGTAGGACGAGTTTTTTGGCGGGAACGCGGAAAAGACATGTCGCCTCATTATATTATTTTGTTAAAGTTGTGTTTTTATCAGTGATAATTAGTGAAAAATTGTGGTATTTCATTGATTATGAGCTGAATTACGTGCATGAGTGTGGGCAAGTGATATAATGTGACGTATCATGTCGTTCCGTGTTGTTACCAAAACTCCATAGACACCTCTAGAAAAGTCTCCACTGCTTTACTGAGGTATGACTTAGAATTAAAGTGATAGGACTTAATAAGAACTACATATCGGATGACAGCTGTCAAGCTTAAATGTGGAATATCTCCATAACTATCTATTATAAACCATTGCTTTCTTTACTAAACTGATATGAGATCTACATTTCGGATGACAGCTAAACTGATATGAGATCTACATTTCGGATGACAGCTGTCAAACTTAAAAGTGGATTATCTCCGTCACTGTCGATGCTAGACCATTGCTGTCTTCACAAAAGTGATAAAGCTCAAAGAGAGATACTTAATATGATATCTTTCAGATAACAGCTATCAATATTACGGAAATAATCAACTTTTAAGTTTGAGCTATCACATCAAATGTAGATCTTTTTAAGCTCTATCACTTTTGTAAACACAGCAATGGTCTAGGGTCAATAGTTACACAGATTTATCACTTTAAAGCTGTCATCTGAAATGTAGGTCTCGTTGAGTTCTATCACTTGTGTCACGTCAGCAATAGTCTAGCTTTATTAGTTACGGAGATATTCCACTTTTAAGTTTGACAGCTGTCATCCGTAATGTAGGTCTCGTTGAGCTCTATCACTTGTATCAAGACAGCAATAGTCTAGCTTTAATAGTTACGAAGGTATTCCACTTTTTAGTTTGACAGCTGTCATCCGAAATTTAGATCTCGTTGAGTTCTATCACTTTTGTGAAGACAGCAATAGTCGAACTTCGATGGTTACGGAGATAATCCACTTTTAAGTTTGACAGGTGTCATTTAAAATATAGATCTAATTGCGCTCTGTCACTTTTGTGAAGTCAGCAGTAGTCTAACTTCGATAGTTACGGAGATAATTCACTTTTAAGCTTTGACAGCAGTCATTAGAACAATCTAATAGATCTCATTGAGTGTTATTACTGCTATTAAGACAGTAATGGTCTAGCTTCGATAGTTACGGAGATAATAATACTTCTTAGTTTGACAGCTGTTACTTTCACACCTGTCATGCCATTTTACTTGTATTAATTCTGGAATGACAGTTGTCAAATTTGACATGAAAAGTGAAATGAAATAAAAATTCAAAATTTCAGCTAATCAATAACACAAATAAAAACTAACCAAAATATCGATAGTTTTTTTTTGATATAATAAGAACATCGCTATTGTTTTTCGACTCAATATGGCGGACCAGGCACGCGCGACACGTCACGAAAAATATAGACACTATAGCGAAACTGTGCTGTATAATGTTGGTCTATTCTTATTACGTACATTTGAAAGAGACGCATATATGATTATTATTTCGGTTTTTAAACTATTACATTTCAAAGTATCTAAATGTCATTACACCATCTCCTTCTGATTCCTTCCTCAATGGGTTAAACAGCATACGCGAGAGTGAAAAAACGCAATGTCTGTCGCATTCGTCAAAATCTCCGGGTGGAATGTCAAAATAGGTAAAATTAGGTTCCACTTGGTCTTTTGTCTTTTTCGGAAATTTGAACCCTTTAGTTCCAGTAAGAAGGTTCAAATTTCTGATGATTTTACCTGCCTACTTTTTACGTTTTTGAATTTGGACACCCGAGATAGCTCAATGCTAGTTTGTGAAACCCTTCGAAATTACGTAAGTTTGGGTGTATTTGCATCTTTTTCTAACACCTTTTAAATTTCATTTTAAAAATGGGACAAAGTGATGTAGGTAGGTCTCTTGCTATTTTAGTACGGTTTCTATTACTTTAGTTCTTATTATATGCAGAGATACAAGCCTCTATATTATTATACTCTTTAGATACAAGTAGTTACGTACTATGCCGGGGCCACAAATTGACAACATTTCAAATTTTTAACATAGTTATATTTATTTATTATCTGAAAGAATATTGCAAAATAACATATACGTATTTTTTATTTTTCCAATTTGACTTATATTTTCCGTAAAATTAAGTTTTGAAAAGTAGCTTGTTCTGAAAGGACGTAACTGCAAAATTTAGGACTCATAAACAATTTTACTGAAGCCACATTAGAAAAAATAGGTGCTAGCGTTGCTGTCACTGTCAATGCCAATCAATCCGTCACAATTCACAACAAATAGGCCGGGAGGTCAGCGCAAAAAGTCCACTATGTACCGCGGTATACTATGGGAAGAAAAATATAAAAAATGTTTAACAACTGCCAATCACCTGAAATAGGTAACTGGGTCTGCCATACAGACTTTAAATTAGCACCACTTAAAAGAAGAAGAATAAGTTGTACTAGTTCCAAGATACTTTTAAAATTCTAACGGATTCTTCCACCAAATGCTAGGGAACCCAGCTGACTGACTCCAGGGTATTGATGTACACTATTTTGATAACTTAGTACCAATAATTTCAGCTTTTGGAAAGTATTTGCATTTTTTGCGTTTACCTCTCGGGCTAAAGCAAAATAAGTAATTTGAAAATGACACTGACATTTTATTTTTTAACTACATTTTATGTGTCAACGCTATCAGTGTTAACTGTCATTTTATATTGTTAGTATTTTTTTTATCATTGGCAACTGAACTTTTAGTATAAATCCCGAAACGGCTTGGGTGAGAGTTTTTATCTAATATCTTAGCAGTTACTGCACTAAAAATTTTGGAAAAATAAACATAATGATCAGCATCCCGATATCTCAAAATGGTTTTGGAATTTCATAGCCTTGTGAAATATGAAAACTTGTCTAGTCTTGGTTCCAACACTCCAATGTGTGGATCGATCTTGGACTGATATTGGAGACAAACTGAAGAATTATAATAATTGACTCTGATTGGCTTGGTATTATATTAGTGGCCAAAATTGGACGGAAGACACCGTCAAATGTAAGGCCCCGGCAGAAATTTCACAAATATTTCAGTTATGTTACGAGTCTGGCAGCTAAATCAAGTGCTTAGTTATTTATGAAGTGAAAACTTTTTAGCGGTGTTGTACACTTTTTAGAAAAGTTAAAAATTTTAAACTCGCCTCAGGACATGTGACCTGAATGAAACTTCGTAAGATGGAGAAAGAGTAGTCCGCCGGCGCGGCGTAGGAGAGGAAGTAATATCTTCCTCTCTTTCTACCACGCGGCGAAAATTGTTACGTTTATGCAATGCAAGGCGCTTACGCGAGTGTGTGTGTGTGTGTGTGTGGGGGTGTGTTTGTGTGTGTGTGTATGTGTGTGATATTGTATTTTACTACATAAATGACAGTACAATTATACTGATAAATAAAGCGATTCGTGCAAAATAATTCTCTAACCATTCCAAAATATTAAAAAATGCACAACTTAATGTTTAAGTTTTCACTTCTGCCGGCACTCCCGGAGCGCAAGTCGTTGTTTTTTTGATAAGTTATTTTGTAAAAATATTATAACAGGAACCAAATTAAAAACTAAATAAAAACATCATATCATATTATACGTGGACTACTTTTACATTACATTATTAATTAAATGTAGAAGTCGGCACTCTAGCTCTATTTTTATGACTTGCAAGTAAAACAAATAGGTATTAAATTAATAACTGATGTAAAATCAATAGCAAAAAGAATTGCTCAATTCATAACGACTGATTTTTTTGTAGGTATTAAATCTAATTAACATTAATTTTCTGAACATATCCTGTAGCTAAGTTAATATACCTAAATCAATTCATAAAAAGTCAATTCATTAGTTAGATAAAATAACTATTCAACTTTAGGTATTATTTCTATAAGTGTACATATGTCGGTATATAAGTATTTATATAAAAATATGTTTAAGTAGTATAATATATCAGTCTCTGGCAGCCATAGGACAAGCTTTGCTTAGTTTGGTGTCAGAGACTGTGTGTAGGAAGTCCCGTAAGATTTTATTATTATTATTTATTTTCTTAGATTGAAGCCGTGGTGGTCTAGTGCTAGTGTTCAAATCCCGGTCCCCTACCATGAGTTCTTTAGAATTTATGTACGGAATTTAACACCGCTGGCTTTTCGGTGAAAACATCCTGAAGCAACCTACATAATATTTCAGTAGAAGAAATTCGATGGCGTATGTGAATCCACCAACCTGGGCACTGGGCCAGTGTGGTGGATATGTCCCAAACACCCTTCGTGGGTAGGCCTACGTTCTGCAGTGGACTATAAAAAAAGGGCTGATAAGTACAGTACAGTACTTAGATTCATAAAATAAAGCCGGTTTTGGCTTACCCTTGTGTCAGAGTTTTAAGCCTCTCACATATCTAAACGGTAAACAACAAAAACCAACCAAACGGAGAATATTATTTCACTAGAAAACGAAAAAAAGGCAATTTTATTACGATTTTGTTTAATAATAAATAATCGATAACATATCGAGTACTAATCATCAACAGTCAATTATTTTACACATCCGTAACCTATTTTGACTCATCATCATTTCGTGTCAAAGGCTAGACGTTTTTTTTTTTTTTTTTTTTTTTTTGACTTAAAAAGTGATTAGAGTTGAGGTGTTTTGAGTATTCAGTTCTGAGCCGCGGGGGGGTTTCTCGCGATGTACTCGAGCGCCCTCAGGATGGCCTCTGGGATCGGGGGAGGAGTGGGGATAGCATCACCCTGGAAAAATACAATATAAACATTATAATGCATTAACAACAATACTGTTATAGAATATTAGCTTTTACCCACGAATTTTCTTCTTTTGTACTATCTTAGAGGAAGCGCATTAGTTTTCGGGATAACAGTTTTTTATAACACTTTTCGATCTTTAATCTAGCTTCATTTGCAAAAAAATCCAGTTGTTCCTTAGTTTTTTGTTACAGCAACAAAAGTTGTATTACAGTTGATTGTGTAACTCATGTCACAGCAGTTATAACTACAAGATATTTTGTAAAATTTTAGTTGTAAAATACCACCACAACTCATTATCTAGAATTGTTTCTAATAATCAACATAATTATGAGCTTAAGAAGTGAAACTTTTCAAAGTGTAGTCACACTTCGCGATTCTTGTAAAATCCTAGTATTGAATATCTGTCTTACCTGTGGTTGGTATCCATTTTCATCAGCAATGTAAGAGATGGAGACTGTTTGTCCCTCAGGAGTGATGTGAGAATATCTGCCCTGGATCACGACGGGAACCACAGGGGGGTTGCCGCCCAAGTCGCGGGGAGTGCCCTGTGCCTCAGCAGCGATACCGTTGTCGGTTTCAAAACTGGACAAAAATATGTCAAAAATATGTTAGACAATTCGGCCAAAAATATGTAAGACAAAACAGCGTACCTACTAAGTATTTATTATTACTAGTGAACAAAACATTGTTCAATACGTTCAGTTAAATTTGTTGGTATACTTTGAAACAATTTAGTTTGAGTGAAACATTTAATTTCACATTTTTCAAACGTATTGCTAACTAGTGACCCGCCCCGGCTTCGCACAGCTTTATTATACCTATAAACCTAGGCTTTCTCTTGAATCACCAGTGCCGGATTAACCCTAACAGGGGCCCCTAAGCAGTGCCACTCTCGTTGTTTCAATAGTTTTTTTTTAATACCAGGGATCTTAGTGATTTGTACGGAACCCTTAGTAGGCGAGCCTGACTCGCACTTGTCCAGTTCTTTTTGCGTACACAGGGCCCCGTGCCCGTATCTAGGGCCCCCTAAGCCGATGCGGGGCTCCTAGGCAATTGCCTAATCTGCCTTAGGGATCCGGCACTCTATTTATTTAAAAAAACGCATCAAAATCCGATGCGTGGTTTTAAAGATATACATAGGGACAGACAGACACCGGAAAGCGACTTGGTTTTATACTATGTAGTGAAGAGTGAAAATCTCTACCTGCGCCTCGATCCCGTTATATAGAATTTAGTTAGATGTATTTCAATCTAGGGTAGGAATGTTCAGATAATCGTGTTTCATTTAAACGGCAAAATTTTGTCAAACACGTCTATCCTGAATAAAAAAGATCATGGCCAAGTAAAAATAGACAATAGAGATTAGTCTCAAGGTGTTAATATTATGATTCGAGCAGAGTAGCCATCTAAACTCTCGATTTTACATTTTTGGCTGTGTAGATAATAAAATTGGTTTTGTCATCGATTGATGCAAATGTAATATTTATAAAAACGTGTTATACGACTTTAGAGGTCATATATCAAAGTTTAGCACGCAATTGTGACATTTTTGCTGGATATAATAAAACCTATTAATACGCTTCTAATTTGTTTTGATAATCACACTAATTTTATGTATGCAAATTTATTATGCATGTGTACGATCATCTTTAAAAGTGCAAGCTAAAATTTGGCAACAAAGTAGTTTTTAGTTTGAAGCTCATTGAGATTTTCATGTCTTTAATATATATCATGTTATATAATAAAAGAAACAACTTTACATATTCAGCTAACTAAACTGGTTTATAAAATTTTCAGTTATGAAAAGGAAATTGCAACTACTAATTATATTTCTATTTACAAATTACTGTACTCTTCTAGTATTTTGTAATATTCACGTATACATAAGTGATATATTACAAACCATAGCGTCAATCTTGAAGTAACTCTAAAAATTACATATATGTCTAGTTCAAACAACACGTTCTTGACAGTTTAATACCTATGTTAAAAGTTATCAACAAGCGGAGGGTGTATAATTTTCTCAAAAATAATTTGGTCATTAATTGCATGTCAATGATGTAATTACTTACGCATAAGCAAAGCTGCCGTCGGGCCCAATGTCATTGTCAAAACGGATGATGTTGGCGGCTTGGTCGTTGTTCACGCGGTTCACGATCGAAGCCGCTGAAGGACGAGGGGGCAGGGGCGAGGGGACGAAAGGCAGCGGCGTTGGCAGCGGGAACCTGGTTGGCACTGGCGACGGCAGCGGAGTCGGGAACCTTTGAGGCGGCTGCGCGAATCCCCTGAACTGGGCTGAGGCTACAGCCAGCGCCGCGGCGACCACAACCTAACATCAACAGAGAAACAATCTCATCACTTTATTGACAACATATTTCTGTATCAAACATATTTGTATTTGTATATCTACACTTACGAGAAACTTCATTTTAACTGTCGTGGTTGGTTGACGAATGATGCTCTTTGGATATATTTTATTTACTTTTATACTATTCCACCGATTATCTTTACGCAATACGACATTGATATTGTCATCTATTTGCATCTCGATGTATTAATTAATATTTGTCTGAACTATTCAAAAAATTCCAAGATAATTATCTACAGCTCTAAAATTATAGGCTAGCAAAACAGTGCATCGTTCCGTAAGTGATCGATTTACGCAGATCATGTAAATTTTCGTTTCGTAAAAACCATTAATTTAGAATCGAAATGATGTCTTGATGTGTTCGTAAGATCGTAAACCCTGTTAAGTATTTTAGTGAATTAAATTAGTAACAATATATTTTAGTTGCTAAAAAGAAAAATAAATGATACTTTCATGCACTTATTGAGAGAGAAATGAATTATTATAGAGTATTCCTTGTTTTGCTTTTACTCAATTAAGTTTTTATTTTTTATTATATTGTATTATTTTATTTTATAGCTCATTGGTACTAAGGCCTAGTAATATTTTTTTCGTGATTCATACAAGCTATGCGGTCACCTGATTTACCATCCACACATGACAAATCTGCACCATCCAGAATTTTAAACTGTACCAATACAAAACCCTGTGTGACATAGTAAGAACTGCGCTCGTCACCCTGTGTATGACCTCAACCCTCCAGATATTTTTGCTAGAAACATTGGAGTGAAATGCTCGATGTTTATGGAGTGACAATGTAAAGGAATCTCTAGACCGACGTTACTATATAGCATAGATCTATGAAACAGAACAATCGGCAAGTAAAACTTGATTGCGTATAAAACACATTAATATGAACGTAATAATATATTTATATAATACGAATAATAACGGGAAAGCACTAATTTTAATTTTAGTAAAAAACAAGAAGAGATTCAGAATTATTGTTGTTTTTTTGTTCCAATGTTTTTATACTTTGCTATTGTTTCTAAGCTGATTCGCTAGTTTATTTATTCAATTTATAGAAAAAAATGCGAAATGGTCCCATAAATGTTTAAATTTTTTTGGCTTAGTAGTCTAATAGCAATTTCAGAAAATGTTAACGCTAACAGAAACCGAATAACAAAGTCTCTCTCACACTCTCTCTCTCTTTACTCGGTGATTTTGACTTGATATCGATTGTGTGAAGTCGGTTGGTTGTTTAATTTATTTTATTCGAAATTAATTATGCAAGTTTTGACACTTTCAGTAAAATTAAACAAGTTTTATTTCAGATATGTACCTACTATATCTTCTGTTTACGTCATGTCCTTGACATTAATTTAGCCTTGACTCGAGTCTTGACTCTGAGATACAATAATGTTGTAAAAATGAATAACTTTATTGTTATTTGTACCAAGTTGTCAAATTATTAATAAGGTGTGATTCTTAGCCAGAATTCCCCAAGTAAAATGAACATTGGAACACTTACTCAAAATGTAAAAACACGTGTCTTTTGGTAAGCGCCTCGCAATAATATTTTTATTAGCAATGTTAAAAAATAGCTTTATCTCAAGTAGTCTCATAAAATGACTCAGATCAGGATATAGGTATAAAGTTTCAGTATGTCTCGACCTCAGAACAATAGATACTTTACATACCTAACTATAGAGACAGTATTTATACGTTCCACGCGGTAAGGTTTCCAGAACAGCGTGTTCTACATATTAAAGCACCTATTTTTATGTCATCTTCAGAAAATATAAAAAAAAATCTCCTTAAATTATAATGGATCCCAAATATTATTATAGAAACTAGCATGGTTTTTACAAACAACTTTTACTATGAGACTCACGAAAAGATAATCATAAAAATTGTTTGATCTTCGATGCAATGTATAGAAATGCAGAATTATTTTCGCTATTTCTATGTTGGTTCCAGATTAAAAGTTGTTCATTATTATGTACCTCATATGTGGTTACAGTATTATTGCCATTCAGCGTGGCAATGCTGCCAACTGGCAGTGGGCTTGAGCACTTGGATTATCTTTAGACCTTCAAGGGTCTGTGGATGATCCAATTGCTTTCTATGTAGTAGTAGTGTAGTATTGTCATCATTATTAAAAAAAAAAAAAAAAAAGTATTACTACACATCTTGTAAACACATTGTATACGTTTAGCATGAAGCTAAATACGCATCTCTACGTGGGTAGGTTTCCATGGTGTCGAATCATAAATGTCGGACAAAAGGTATAAGATAATAAAGTTTTAAGCAACTCTGACCTCACGGGGGATATCCAAAGAAATTGCTCTTAATAAGACATAAATATTTTATTTAAATCGACATCACTGCCTTAAAAGTTTTACAGCGACGTAAGCATTCCTCGTATGTTATTTTTATTCGTTTACACACTGTCTCTGGGTTTTAATATATGTAAATGCGGATTTCCATGGCTTGTTTTCAGGAGAAATCTCACTTTGCTCCTAAGACAGGCAAGTGACGGCCGACTGGTCGGAAACCATTCTCATCAGCGGTATAGTCTACTCTGTAAGTGACTCCATCAGGTCCAACATATTCATAGAAGCCTCGTACTCTGGTTCCAGCACCGTTTACTGAAGGTTCCACTGCTCCTTGCTCTTCCGCTGCAATACCATTGTCTGTTTGATACGAATAGTGATAGCTGTTCAAGTTGGAGTCGTTTTCTTGGCGGACAATGTTGGCTGCACTGTCAGAGTTGTAGATGGTTCTCGCTACTACTGTTGGTTGGGTAGAGTATACAAAAGGTCTGACTGTGGTAGAGTATACTGCTGGTCTTTGCGTGGAGTAGACAAGAGGCCGGTAAGTGGTAGAGAAGGGGCTATATGTCACTGGTGAAAACGCAGACGCTGCAGGCGCTAGGTCGACACTGAAAAATAATAATAATAATTAAAGTCCAACATTTTATACGTTTTTCTAAAAGTAAAAGAACATTATGGTGAACCTTGTAAAATCGTTAAATTCATTTTCACTCAGCTCTACGAGTAGGTATGTAGTTACAATATTACAAGCTGTATTAGTCTCTTAGTTCTGTTTTAATTTTAAACTGTCTTTGTAAATGTTCAAAACATAATTAATTTTTAATATCGCACATTAAAAAATAATAGGGTGCATTTGTCGAAAAACAATTACCTATTCATTGAAAATCATACTGTAGCTGCACTGCCTAACAACATCAATAGCCATCCTAATTTATTAAATTATTGGTTTGTTTCACATTTAACAACGATATCATTAAATAATCTAAAGTCTCACTAATTCATCGTTTCTGATTTTTATAAGACCCTGAATCATTACTTGACGCATTAGCAAAACCGCAATATGCTTATTTCTAAAACCACAAAGCGTTTTGCAAAGGCGTTAGTTGATGTTCATACTTTTATATATTAGAAATATACCAAATAAATCCGAAAATGTGTATTTTTTCCTCATCACGCCGCAACAAAGTGGGATCGACTTGATTTTTTTTTTCATTAATAAAGCTTAAAAGTTCGAGAGCTTCATCACGAAAATTAAAAGTTTCATATAGAATAGAACAAAAACAAAAATATCATAAACATATATAATACGCAGATGAATCCGCGGGCAAAAACTAAAATAAAATAAGACGGCTTATTATTATCTAAATGGCACACACAATAGGTACACATAGGTACTGTAAACCCCGTATTAATTTACCTAACTGCAGGCAGGTAATTAGTAACATACCTACTAGCTATATTTGTAGAAAAAAGCATTACATGTATTAAAACATTTTTATGGTGATTTTAGAAACGAAAGATGTGTTCATCTTTCGTTTTGAACATACAATCGACTCAATTTAATTTAATTTCTGACTGACATTAAAACTATAATAAAAGCATTATTTACCTACGAAAAACACTTCAATCTGTCAATTTACTAGGTCTAAATAAAATTTTAACTAACCTAAAATTAAAACTTAAAGCTAACATAAAGTTAAGGATTTTGTTTACCCGTCTCCGTATGAAACCTCAGGCGCCACCAGTTCTCTGTAAGGCGCCTTCACATTTCCAGTAAACGCGTCGTATATCGAACCGTATTTGCCATTCCTCTCAGCCAGGCTCTTGTATTCGCCATTTATAGGGGAATAGTAGTTACCGCCATGTTTCTCAGGGTGGTACTTGCCATCGTCAAGGGCGAAGCAGGAGGACGCAGCTGCTAGGAGCGTCACAGCAATCTAGAATTGTAGAAAAAGAAAGTATTATTATAGTATGAACTAAATGATCTATACTACATGGGTACGAAATTGATAAAAATAAACTAAAAGATAAAATTCAAAAAAATATTTTCGTAAAAATCACAATGACTATGATAAAGCTCACTGATAGACGACAATGACGCCTAGGTCTACATGTCTTTGCCCTGATGCCACGATGATGGTCACGAGAATACGCCATCGGTAACCCCTGCCTGTAGTAAAAGTCTACTAAAATGGGACCCCTGGGCTCGTGGATGGTCAGAGTTGGGGCTCTGGCCACCCACTCAAGCGGGCCCGAGAAGGACGACAGCGTGTGTGGCAACGTTGTCGTAGAAGACCGCACAAGCCTGGTTCTATTGCCAGGCGAGTAGGCACACAAAGTGCTTGGAGCACCGCGACCGGTGCGTTCCTTTCGGAGATCCCGGAGCTCCCAAGAAGGCACAAAGGCTGGCCACCGAGGGGATTTTAGTGGGTACAATCCCACATAACCCTACTGCATCCCAATGCAGTTAGGGCATCTTCCAAAGATTTCTCCCTCGTAAAAAAAAGACTTCTACACGTCTGGAGTTACAAATAATAATAATAATAAATACAGTACACTATATAAGCGTATTAAGTAGTCAAATCTGAGCTAAGAATTAGATAAATATTAAATTTAAGTTAAAATTCAGAGTCCTGTTCCCAAACATGAAACCCCTGTACCTAGACGACACAGTAACTCATAAAAAATGTTATTTATTTTAAATTAGATAGACGGGACAAATAACTTTCAAAAATTAGTAGGTAAGTGTTTAGTTTCATTTTAAAGTTTGTGCAAAATATTCTGCGCAATTATCACAACTCCCAGAGATTTTTTAAAATCCGCTTTTCACAAATTTCACTTACCGATATCGTTTTCATCGTTCCTGTAACCTTAGATAAATAAACCTAACAAAACCTAATAATAGAATGATAGGCCCATCCGCCCAACGTTTCTTTTTATACAGCAATCAAGATCTAAAATGGAGTATCTATTGCAACAATACATAAGTATGTATAATCTGTCTCGGAGTAAATGCTAATTTTATTTGTTGGGATCACCTTCAATGCGACATATATGGGAGACCCGGTGATATATGTATAGTTGGGCTGTCAAAGCCCATCCTGGTAGTGAACATTTTTGGAAACCGAGCTTCCTTCAACACCTACTTAAAATCGATATACCTATCGTTATTCGATATTTGCCACAATATATTTAATAGGAGCTTGTTTATTATGATGATGGCATCTATCAGAAATAGATGTAATAGTAGCTATGGTGGCTATGAATATTTTTTACTTATATTTTTTACTTAACAAGGCCTGATGATAACTGCTAGGAAAATATGAAAACCCCAGATTAAACTGCCCTCTACATTTAGTACTACTTATGTATTTTCTAGACACATCATCCGTGTGAGACATAATGAAGTCACACCAGTAGTCAAGCATGCGACCACGAAAAGCCACAAAAAGAACTCATTTCGACGTGTGAAAAAGTGACAGATATATACTTTGCCATAACGCTGTCTCGTTCTGACTCTACGAAAGCAATATTTCGAGGCGCGCATACTAGCCCGGCAGGATTCACCCAACTGCAGTAATAATAGATCGTCGTCGATATTCGACGTTTCAACCATATAAGGTCCACTGCTGGATATAGGTCTCCTCAATTGATTTCCAATAAGACTAAAAATAAGATTAGAAATCCAACGCAATTTCACGGTCTTAATGAGCAATGAGTCATCTGTTCACCTTGTGGGTGGACAATGGACGTCCTACACTGCGCTTGCCAGTACGTAGTCATTTCTAGAGAATCTTTTGAATATATCTTATGTATAATAATCAATTCTTATCAGTACTCAGTGCTATGTACCCTTCTTTTCAGCCATAGGACGTCCACTGCTGGACATAGGCCTCTCGTAAAGATCTCCAATAAGACTGGTTGGTTGTGGCTTGCATCCAGCGCGATCCTGATGATGAGTCTTGATGAGGTCATCCGTCCACCTTGTAGGTGGTCGTCCTACGCTGCGCTTGCCGTTAAGTAGGCTCCACTCGAGAACTTTACGACCCCATCGGTCATTAGTCCTCCGTGCTGTGTGTCCTGCTCACTGCCATTTCAACTTGCCAATCCGTTGAGCTATGTCGGTAACTTTGGTTCTTCTACGGATCTCTTCATTTCTAATTCAATCTCGCAGAGAGACTCTGAGCATAGCCTTCTCTATAGCTCGTTCCATAAAATTTCTCACGTAAAAGTGCCTTGTTTATCAGGTATTCATTGTTTACAATGTATTCTGTATTATTATAATAATATGTAATCTGGAAAATGCAGTATTTGAGCTTAATTGAGTGTTAAAAAAAAATACAGAAAAGTTGAAACGTTTGTGCTGTTTGTGCAGCCAGTTGGATTCAATTTTCTTTCAAACTGAATTGGAAATAAGTAATATTTTTAAACTTGAAAATTTATAACAGTTACACAAACTGTAAATAAAGTTACATCTAATTTTTGGTCGCTCATAAACAGATGAAAAGTCACTTGCTGCGTCTAATTGGCCTTATTGGCAATCATCATCATCATTATCAGCCGTAGGAAGTTCACTGCTGGACATAAGCCTCCCCTATGGATTATCAAAAGGCCCGGTCCAATAGTACTCTATAAATGGAGCCTTGCATGTTACGAGAATGTTATGTATGTGAAGTCAAGAAATAAGAATAACTTTGTATTTGGTAGTAAATAACAATAATTGTAATAGTATGTAGTCAAACGCAAACCTATACAGAATTAAAAAAAAATAACAAAAAGCGTACCTAGAAGGGGCACTAGTGAGTCTTGCCCACCCTTAAAAAATTATTTAGGCACCCCAGAAAACTTATGAGTCAATAAATTATATTTTTATTTGAAAAACTAAGCTCTCTAAATTAGTACGAGTAGCTAGCTTAAACAAATCTTTATTGCTTTCAAACCTTGTCTTATTATATCAATTATCTTAATTTGGTTTCTTGCTAACTTTTAATTTAGATGTGAAAATGTTGCTCTTAGAGTTATGTCCAGTCTTATCAAACTGATATAATTTTATAAACACAAATATGCAGGTACGTCATTACTCACTTACAAAAGTATGTTTGCTTTTAGTTATTTAAATACTCTCGATGTTATTTCTTTCAAATAAAATAGGTATATAGGACACCTTGACTAAGTCACAGCTGCAAAGTCTTGAGCATCGTCGCAAGGTAGCGTGTTTGTCGGCCTTTTACCGGATACACTTCGCGCGTTAGAACTAAGCGTTTCGAATCCTCATTCCTCATACGAACAGCCGGAATGTGGAACGCTTTTCCTGGGTCTGTCTTCCCGTTAAAGTACAACGTGGATGTCATTAAATCCCGAGTAAATAGGTATCTTCTAGGTAAGCGTGCTACACCCTAGACCACACATCTGCTTTACAGCAGGCAGTGTGTAAGTCAAACGCGAACTTATTCGAAATAAAAAAAAGGTACTTTATCTTTTGAAAAAAAGAAAAATTACATTTCATTTGATGTTCCAAATGAAACGATAACATCCAGCCTGGCTTACAAATTGTACAAAATTTAAATACGAGTCCGTCCATTTACATTCCAAGCTTAATAACAAAGTACACCTTGTGCCTAATATCTTTCCGAAGGCCTAAAATAACATATAGGGTTTATGAACTTGTGATTCATCAGGTTACAATGTTTACGAGAGTTCAAAGAAAAGAAAATCATGATACGTCTTACGAAGGTCACATCGCAAAGGTGTCGATGACCTTAAATATTAAACATTTAAATAAAATGAAACAAATAATATCGATGATATCAATGATGTAATTAAACTTAATATAAATATACTATTGACTTATTTTTGAATTCTAAACTATTGTTTGTGATATTTTACAATTGAAATTAATTTCTATGTACTTAAATCTAGTTGGTTATTACATGGACCAATTTATGACTATTGCAATATCTGTTCACATGTATCATTACTTAGTTTAGTACCAATTTTATTGAACCATTTATTTTATGACGATAAATGTGAATAGGTATCGTGATTTTCATTGGTCACGTTTACACGCTGTTTGCAAAAGCTCTTTTAGGAGCTATTTCAACTACACGGCCATTCTTTCTCAACATGTGATACAGCCACGCCAACGATTATTTTCGCTTTATAAATCCTTTTTTACATAACACAAATTGCCAAACAACATATATTCAATTTTGCACGCGATACAATCTCAGGTTCGAGGGTCAGGTAAGTGATATATAAATGGAAATACAGAACTGGCTTTTGCCCTTGCAACAAGGTTGCCTTGCTAGTCTTCTCGATTACACTGTGGGATGTCGCTGTCTCTCACACTCGTGGATCTTTATTTCATATACAGTTGAGCTAAAAGACCAGCTACGAGTCATTCTTGCCTTAAAAGAATCAAGATTGCCAATAATAACACGGAGCAGGCAGACATTTAAATTTAAATATAGAATTTAATTTAAAAAAAGAACAAATTTTTGCCTAAACTATCCTCGTCACGTTAATGTACCCTGTAGGTCCAAAAAAATTATTTTATCTACTTTTAATTTAGAAACTTTACCAATAATATACTTTTCATAATATCACAAATTACTACGCGAAGATTTGCTCATTTTCTTGAAACATAAGGAGAAACACACTTGTGAAATACATTTTGATGTATTAATATTACCCTTTAGGAGTACTTTCTAAAACATCTTGTGATATCTAGATTCCATAATATTTGAAAATAATTTGCCGTTTTCTTCGGCCCCAACAAAATACTCTACAAACGTATCCATGTGTCATCAGTAGGGCGTAAAAATAATATCTGAGACGTTCCCAAGCTTTGGTTCAAAATACTAAACTATTATTAATGAAACAATGACTTATCACGATTCGTAAAAGCTGCTTGAACGTGCAGTTATTGCATCATAATATGCTTCTAAAATTCTAACTCATGTTTAAAATACGTTGCATCTTTCATATCACAAATGGGTTTCTCTTTATATGTAGGGCGGAGCTGACGCCGACATTAAATGGCCTTCTGTGTTAAAATCTCCGTTACATTTTGAATTTCATAAATAAAGTTATTTACAATTTTTTAAAATACATTTTTGGAGCAACCTGTATCTAAACAGCGATTCAAGCTATTATGATATGAGTCGAAATAGCTCGATAACTATTTTGATCAGTCTAATGTTCCCTTCTATAATCTGAGGTCTAATGTCAAAATAGCATGACACACATGCGTAGTTGCTTTCTTTATGTACTCGTATTTATTATTTAGCTTGTTTGAATTTTTAGGTTTTACAATACCATTTTTTATGTTACTGCCTTTATAATTACTGGTACTACTTGTGGGACAAGTTTATGTCGGCGTCAACCACCCTGTGTATCACAATTGATTTACAATGTCAGCTTTCGTAAGGTCTAACAAACGTGGCCGAGTTCAACTCTTCTTATCTTAGGGTGAACCGGTGTCTACTTCCACAACTCTGACGAACACTTCGTACTCAAGTTTCAACTTCTTCGTGATGGAATCTGAGAGCACCTTCGTGCCTCTGAAGCTGTAGTAGGACCCGAAGTTTTCACCATCGGGAACTTTCACCGTAGGCGGGTATCTGGAAATATTTTCATAACTGTCAGTATCAACTCAACATTAGATGATACGGGTAAGTATTGCGTCGACGGAGAATTGGGCGCATACGGCTGGCCCATAATCGCCGTATAACGCCATAACCGGGAACTCTGGGCACTGGGTTCGGTGGAGCCCACCGCCCTACCTGCTCTGCAAGCAGCTTTCCGTATAGGACAAGCGCTGCAATCGGAAGTGTGCGCAAGCGTTCCCGCAATACCGACACAAATGCACAGAGAATGAACACCCCAGGGTTTTAATGGGTACACTGCCTCGGGCGGAATTCCCACATAACTACCCTGCCTCCACCGGGGTAGGATGGTATCCATAAAGGATTTTTTCTTGGAAAAAAAGTTATACCAAACTATCGATGAATTTACGTTACAGCGCTCACGGGCGGATATATGTAGACCTACTTATAATAAAATGGTGGTAAATGTTAACGAAATCGTACAAAAAACCCATTGGACATATACCGTACGTAGGTACACAGTTTTGATTTTTTAAAGTATTTTTAAATTGAGATCTATATATTTAATTAATCTATCATATTGTCAAATTTTATGCTGAAGTAAATTTTCATTTACAAATTTTATCCAATTTAGTTCATAAATGTGGAATTTATAAGGCTTTGTATTATTCGGACGGACAGACGGACACAATGAAGTTATAAGGGTTCCTCGTTTTACTACGGAACCCTAAAAAGGTATGATGATGCAGAGGTGTGAAAATCATAGATACCAAAATTTTAAAATTACTTTAAAAAATCCGCCATTACGATGGTTTCATAGTTCAGCGCGCAAAATTCAATATTTTTTGGGGTTTTTGCCATTTACAGATAAATTACTCCTTGTGATTTTACGAAAAATAATTTAGTGTCTATGAATAGGTATTGTTTACAAAATAAATACATCTAAAAACCAAATTAGTGGTCAGCGTAAAAGCGATAAATGAAAACTCGTACTGCGGTTCGCAAAGCAAGCACAAATCCCCACGAATAATATTTTTTGAGATGTTTGCCCCAAAAACATTCAATAAATTCTGAATTTGGCTAAGAACGAATTGTTTGGCTTATGCTGAACATAGGGAATTGTCTTTACTTAGATTACTCTGTGTAAAAATAAGTTTTTTTTTTGTGCGGAATCTCCCGTTTTTAATTCTGACTACTTTATTTTAACATTGCAATCAGACTGAAATCTCTACAATGTATGTGGTTTTAAATTAACAATGTACATTTTTGTTATCTTTTCTTTCTTATATATAAAAATTAACCGTGGTTGTTGTTAGTCTCGTTTAAACTCGAGAACGGCTGAACCGATTTGGCTAATTTTAGTCTTGAAATATATGTGGAAGTCCAGGGAAGGTTTATACGATGAGAAAATATATAAAATGTAGGGCACATTAATTAAATTTTCCCATACAAAATGTTCCTGCATGTAAAAGTTGTTATTGACAGTTCACAGATGGTGACATGAAGTTCATAGGGTCAGCTAGTTACTGATAATATACATTTGATAGAGTAATGATAGACAGAGGCATGTTGTGTCGATGTCATGATACATCCATAGCCTTCTCGCTTCCACTTTTGGCTTTTGGCTATATTATGTTTCTTTTCAATAGGATTGCATTTAGATCTTATCTATTTTTCGAAGACCTGGATATGCTATTTTTATTCGACTCCCAGAAAAGAAGAGGTTCTAAAGTCGTCGGTATGTCGCTTTTGGTGTCTGCAACCTCAAATCTTAGTTCTGATAAACCGATTCTGATATTTTTTTTTTATTTATAAACTGGTATGCTCTATTTGGTACTTTATAGATTTAATCGATATATTCTGACCAGTAATTTTTGAGGTAGTTTTAATAAAACTTATTTAATTGACATCGAATACATTAATATTATCCTCGTATCGTACGAAGTCGGTCGTAAGGGACGTTTTGTGGTTAAGTTTATGTGGAAAAATAAATAATTATTTACTTAGACACTACGCTCAATTTTAAAGGTGCCGTCCTAATTATGATAGCAATTTAGAGTAGCCCTGTTTCTTTTTCACTATATGCATTTGATAGAGAGAATACTATTTTACGTTGCTATTAAATTTACGATGGCGTCTCTAAAATTGGGCCTACTGAGTGACAAGATGAGTTATTTCAACGTAGTAGTTAGCAGCAAGCTTGACACTAGCAGTCCAATGCCGCATAGAATGTACTTTTCACTAACGTAAATGCGTCAATGTAAATACATTAATAAATAGGCAAATCTCAGGTTTATAAGTAATTTTGGTAAAAACTTAAACGTTTACTCTGCGACACTGCCACATGATAAGCTATTTTAGTCTAGTGGTAGTAACACCCGCCTTACAATAGTGATATTGTGGGTTCAAATCCCGTCCCGTACCAATGAGTTCTTTGGAATCTATGTACGGAATTTCATACCACTGTCTTTTCGGTGAAGGAAAATATCATGAGGCAATCTGCATACG